>JAODOY010017852.1:0-25959 GCA_025399855.1 Forbesichthys papilliferus | reverse complement strand
GATCTATTTGTTTTTGGCAATAAAAGTTAAATATCCCCATTGACCAAAAAGTAAATCGACCACCCCCCTGTATATTGCATGAAATGGTTTGGTCCTGCCTTAGCGCACTTATCAGTGATGGTGTTTAGTTGCAGTCAGCAGATGCGCCAGAAATAGTGATCACAATGTTGCCTAATAAACCAAAATATTTTTGTTGGCAAAAAAACATTTTATTTGTGCAGCTAAATTATTGTGAGATGATGGTGTAAATTTATTTTGATTGAAAAGTTAATATATTTAATATATTTAAGTTTGTACATTTTTCTTTTTTTTTTAATCTTTCATTAATGTTAAGGGAATTTTATCTCCTAATTTTACAATAAAAATACATTGAGACTGTAAAACCTTTGGCTTTAAATCTTGCATCAATTACTGAACTTCATACTGTATGCAGACTTCCATAATACAAATCACCAGCAGTACATATTGTGCTAGTAAAAAATACTAAACTACAAGAAGCAAGACAGTTGCAATCCTTTTTATAGAGTTATGTAAAGCTTTTGATGGGACAGTTAGGTCCTAGAGATGTGATGACAACAGCTGCACAGAGGGGGCCCAATAAGATTTTCTTGTCATGGGGCCCAAAATTCCTGGCAGCACCCCTGGGTATGCATTAACAGAAAATGGTAGATAAAGGAGTTGTTCAGTGTTCTTTAATAAATTGGCCAGAAATGCATTTAGCTGTATTTTGCGCTTGAGGTTTGTTGGGTTTGTGTCTGGGCTAAGCTCCTGATCTCTCGCCCCTGCATAATACCAGTAGAGAGGAAAAAGTGGGAGCGGAATGAGGCAATAATTTTACACTAATTCATAAGCATTTAAGTGACTAGGATACACCTATGTTTGTTTATATACCTGAAATGATATATAGGTTCCCTTGAAGCTGAACACATGCAGTACACTTTATATTGCCTTCTCGTCATTACAGAGCGTATTGAGCGTATTCCATGGATTGCCCCAGAGTGCATTCAGAGTGGTCCACCCATTGAAAATGCTGTTGACCAGTGGAGCTTTGGCGTCACTCTGCTGGAGATCTGCAACAATGGCGATGTACCTATGAGTGGCAGCACATTGTCTGAGGTAGAGCCATGTCCATACTAGCAATGACCATTTTCGCTGTACATTGTCCTTCCTCGCTCGTATCTCTGACTCCTGGTCCTTGTTCCGCACAAACAGAAAGAGCGCTTCTATCAGCAAAAGGGTCGTTTGCCTGAGCCGTCATCCCAAGAGCTGGCCAGCTTTATCAGCATGTGTTTGACCTATGAGCCGGTCGAGAGGCCCTCTTTCCGCACTGTGCTGCGAGAGCTCACAGAAATCATGATAAAAAGTAGGGTCCTTTCCTATTCATTTATGCTATCTGGGTTTTATGTAATATTTCTAACTTCGTTCTCATTAATCTCTGCTCAGATCCTGATATATCCCCCACTGAGTCATCGACAGACTCAGATCCTAGCGTGTTTGAAAAACGCTACCTGAAAAAGATGCGAGACTTAGGAGAGGTGAGTTGTGTTCCCACATGATTTCACAGTGGAATCACCCCCACCCACCTCCCACCCATACATATGGCTAGTAAAATGACATTGTGTGACAACATACCTGCTGTGTTTTTTGTGGTCTGTCTTCAGGGTCACTTTGGCAAAGTGACACTTTACTTGTATGACCCTGCCAATGATGGGACAGGAGAGCATGTGGCAGTCAAGTCTTTGAAACATGAAGAATGTGGCTATGAAGGCTGGTTGAAGGAGATTGAGATCCTAAGGTCTCTTTGCCATGACAACATTGTCAAGTACAAAGGATGTTGCATTGAGCTCGGTGAGTCCAACCCACTTAGCTCCTCTGCCTCATGGATATCTTGTTCTGAGACCTAACAAAGTAAAATAAAAGCTGTAACCCTGAAATTGTTATGGCCATTGTTGTAATGACAATGACACAGGCTGGGTAACACAATTATGCTTGGTAAGCAACTCTAAGTCAAGGGGGCAGTTGGTGCTAGAGGTTATTGAATTATTACGGATGCTATTTTTATGAAAATATACAATTGAAATACCATCTAATTATAAAGATGGAGTCCCAGTGGACACTTTTAAGACTTTCTTAATTTCATCAAGTAAACAAACAATGTAGTGCTGTAGCAAGGTTTATAAGGTGATATTTAAATTAAATTAAATGAAACATTTCAAACTCATGGCCCACGGACCACACCTGGCCAGTGAGAAAATATCAAACAACCTATAATATTGTTGATAAAAAAAGTAAAATGTCCAAACAAACAGTGGAACATTCAAGACAGGTGGGGTTTCTGATGAGTAGTCTGTTGGATTAACGGTACACCAGTTTGCCTTGTTTGTGGTGCTGGCATGGCCTTGTTTAAAATAACGACATGAGACTGTTTGGCCCTCAGCATGGGCCTAGTTTTTTAATTTAGTCCCTCTCTCTCTGATTGAGATTGACAACTGTGATTTAAATGTTATTGACCTACATTACTTAGCAAATGTCTTTGTAGCTCCGGGTGTCATCATGCCTTTGTAAGTGTTAAGAACAGCCCCCTCTTGTGGACACATGGCAGATGGTCTATATCTTGTTGTTTCTTAGGTGGCCAGGTAGTGCAACTAATAATGGAGTACCTTCCACTGGGAAGCCTCAAAGAATACCTTCCTAAGCGTACACTTGGTCTGCTTCAGTGTCTGCTCTTTGCACTGCAGATATGTAAGGTGAGCTAAGTATTTATATTATTGGCCACTGTGTGACTATAAAGACAATTTCATCTGCTGTATGCCTCTGCTAAAACATTATTTTCAGTGAATTTCCTCATATCTGCCCAATACATATTTTTGCCTGTCTGTCTGTACTTCATTCTCTTGCCTTCTATAAAAGGGGATGGATTACCTGCATTCAAAGCGATATATACATCGAGATCTGGCCGCCCGTAATGTCTTGGTGGAGAATGACAGTTTGGTGAAAATTGGAGACTTTGGTCTGACAAAGTACATCCCTGAAGGAGAGATCTACTACAGAGTTCGTGAGGATGGAGACAGTCCTGTATATTGGTTAGTTTTTGAAAGAACGTATAGTGTGTGCTATTGTCCTACCCTGACTGAATAATACACTGTACATTTTGTACATGTCTTGCAGGTACGCCATTGAGTGTCTCAAAGAGAGCAAGTTTTCCTTTCACTCTGACATTTGGTCCTTTGGTGTTACGCTGTATGAGATCCTGACTCGCTGTGACCATCGTCAGAGCCCTCAAACAGTAAGTCTTAACATTTTACAATATGCTCAAACATTACTAGCCTGGTAAAATCTTCATGCTTTTGCAGGCTTGGTATTGGCTATGGTATGCATATCTGTCAGGGTACCATTCAAAACCTTTTTGTCAATGGTAAATGGACTGCATTTATATAGCGCTTTTCTAACCTTCCGTTCACTCAAAGCACAAGTATTGCCTCACATTCACCCATTCACACACATTCACACACCGATGGCGATTGCTGCCATGCAAGGCGCGACCAACCACCGGGAGCAGTTTTGGTTAGGTGTCTTGCTCAAGGACACCTCGACACTTGGTGAGGAGTTAGCCGGGATCGAACCAGCGACTTTTGGATCACCTGTCGCCCCGCTCTACTCGCTGTGGCACTGTCGCCAAACCGGGTAGAGAATCACCGACCAAACCACCGAACAATCTAGAATCCATCTTGCCAGGTTTATGCACTTGTCAGCATTGTATGAGGATCTACCGGCAGCTTTGCCGTGGTTTAGGTGTGACGTTTGCTTGTGATTGATGGTGATTGGCAGATGGTTCATCCACCTGCCATGTATTTTTTGTGTGTGTCTGCCCTTTCCCAAACATTTTCTAAGGATGACTTCTATTATGGTTCTGTGTAACAAACCATCTGGCGCGTCAAGATGCTAATCACTTCCTAATGATGTGATTGACACTTATTTGCGCATTTATGACAAATAACTGAATGTAGAGTTTCCAGATATATCCGATAATACTGAGTGGAACAAAATGTGGAACTTAGAAAATCAGGTCTTACCAGACTACAAACATTAAAATCTTGCTACTAAAATAAATGGGTAATCTGTTTATATAAATTATATTTCCATCTGCTTTTTGTAGAAATACATTGACATGATGGGGAATATACAGGGTCAGATGACTGTGATGGTGTTGATCAAATTACTGGAGAAACAAAGAAGATTGCCTCGTCCAAAAGGGTGTCCAGAGGAGGTAATGTGTTATTGGATGACATACTGTACTTGCATTATTCTACACACACATTTCGATACAGTATCTTTGAGTCTGATGCTTGCACACACATCTTCCCTAAAGGTGTACATGTTGATGCAGCAGTGTTGGAACGTGGAGTATGGACAGCGGCCATCATTCCAGTCCCTCATTACAAAGATTGAAACCATTTGCCAGACATGCAATATGCAGTTTGGAGTTTCCCTGGCCCAAATATGTTCGTAAGGATGCACTGCAGATCACCGATTGACAACTCAGCACTTTGTTACTATGTTTTATTAATCTATACAAGAATGGCTTTTCATTTTACAAGTTAAAGGTGGAGTAAGAGTTGCTGGAGAAAGATTGTTGATATTTGAACTAAAATCAAATCAAAACAAACACCTGTCATGTCAATGTAATGGGGTCCTTCCTCAGAAGCTCCACCCCTAAATTTGACACTCATTGCCAAGGCTGGGATTGTGTTGTACAGTCTACCACTTTGTTGATGTTCTCATTAATAGACCGAGCTGTGTAGAAGAATACTTCACGTAATCATGTAAGTGTATTAGCTTAAAATTACATACCCCACACTTATGCATAGCCATATTGTATAAAAATGTATACTAATATTTACATACTTATACCAGTTTCCTTAAAAACCTATAGACAACTTTGTGTGATTGCTATGGCATAATCATGTATATAGACATATTTGTGTGATTGATATGGCATCATGTAATGTGATCATAATATTAATAACAACCCCAGTTTTTGACCTACCTGCAAGCATCCTTGAGCAAGATGCTTAACCCCTTACTGCTCCTCGTGGTTGGTCGCACCTTGCATGGCAGCGATCACCATCGGTGTATAAATGTGTGTGTGACTGGGTGAATGTCAGGCAAAATACTGTAAAGCGCTTTGGATAGAAGCGCTATATAAATGAGCCCATTATTATGAACTGTTTTCTTTAAAAAAGAAAAAAGCATATATCCCTATCACATGTACAGTGCATCATCGACCTATTCAGCGTTTCATAATGTTTTTGATGGTTTTATTCAGCAGTTACTTGTTGCTTTTAACCTTCATACTTTACATTTGTTTGTGTGTCAATCTGTACAATTATAATGATCTGACTGGTATTTCAACGTCTTCATTTGAGATAACGTCGCAATTACAGACAAGTGGATTTACACTATAGCTAAAATATTATATAAAATAAAAATGTGTAAACAGTGTCTCAGAATGATGATGGTTGATTTTGGTGTTTAGCCGGCTGACAGCTGGTTTAAAATGCTAGTAGGTGCAAATCCAAATATCCAAATCCAAATATATATATGAGTACTGTATATTATTTGCAAGCAAATCATATAATTAAATGTGGTAACGACTAGCCCGTATTATCAACAAAGTCTCGATAGACGTCTGGACCTGTAGGATATGTCTAGACTGTTTTTGTTAAAAGGCAAGCAGGATAAAAGCAAACTCATCAGCTCCATCCAGCGTCATAAGGGCTTATTATATGGCTCTGGCTCCACCCCTTGACGGCAGTGGCCATGGAAAACGCATTCACCTCGGCCAATCGCAAGCGGCGTTGAGCCCATGTGTGTATTGTTTAAACTGCTCAAATCCGACCGTGTTTGGAGATTTTAGAAACCTTCCAAACTGAGTGATGGCGGCCTCAGTGTCCGTTAGCGCAGCTGCCAGAGAAGAAAGCACAAATACAGGGCTCAGTTTCGTCTCGCGTCCACATCATGAAAGCTATGACCTTGCTGTTGACCACATTAACTTGATGTCCAGTGATCGCGGACACCCTGAACTCGAGCCCGGCGGTGAAGACACAAACCCAGGGCGCGAGTGTCAACGCAGAGTCGATGAAGATCTGACACCCTTGAGCCCTGAAGAGATCGAGTGCCGCCTGGACAGAACTCGCCGAGAGTTTTACAATCGACGCAAAATAATAATCAAAAACCTGCCGTCCGATATAAGTAATCAGGTAAGAAACTCATACTATTGAGTTCTAAAATTGCAGTAATTTATTTATTGGCCAGTTTGGCTACCATTAGCTTAGCTTCAATATGCTTGCCATGCTACATGCGAGTTATTTAGCTGGTTATCCTTTATATCTGCTAAATGCTAAATTATTCAACAGTGATTTTGCATAATGTTGCGTTTGTTGCCGTTTTACAACGTGGCCATTGGAGCTATTGCACTTAGTCTGTTTATTTCTTAGACAGTCGAAAAGCCAGATTGCCAGATGGTTGTCAAATGTCTTTTTTTTTCTCCCTGCCCCAACCATGACCTGTTGAATTACATTTGTGGTTGACGTTGGATTGCTTTCAACGAATGGACAGCATTAACGCAGTTAATTAATTCACCAATGTTGACTATGCCGCCCCATATTATTTGTTTTCCCACATACACTTTTATTATTTGGAACGTGCTTTACTCGTGGGGAACGGTGGCCGTGTCATTTGTTTTTACGGGAGGATTGGGTGTTCGCGATGGGAACGGGAATTTCAATAACAATAGGTGGAAGGCGTGGAGACAAAACGTTTCAGAAAATTCTAGACAGGATCGCAATTTGTTTAGCAAAGCATTGTGTAACGATTTGTGTACACACACATCTAGGGTATTATTGTACTTGTAATGGGTAGAGCATAATAAAGTGTAATACTTTACCGTAAAACGTGTTGGCATACTACACAATATTAGATAACATTTCATTAATAAACTTGATTTTATATTTTCTTTTCAGGAGGTGCATGAGCTGTTAAACAACTATGACTTAAAGTACTGTTTTGTGGACAAATACAAAGGCACAGGTTGGTAACTACTGTAAAATCTATCAGCTATTATCATACACTTGAGTATAGTAAATGTTATTCAAGTGAAATTAACCTCAAGTAGGCCTAACTAATGCCAGAGTTTGTGGGGTACATTTTCATGAATATATCAACTGGATATGGTGATTATATATTTTTTAGCTAATTATAACTTCGTTAGCTGCTTCTTTTTCATATTTGGTTGTGCACAATTCTTTATTTATTTTTTTAATTTTGTATTTTATTTTTATTATGCATTTATGTATATTGAGGGTTTATGTGTTAAGAGATAACATAAATAATTTATATCAGAACTGGTTAATTCATAATGATATAGAATAACTTGCTATTTAAATAACTGTGCTATGAGAACAATTTAATTTCATCACCTCATGCAAATGTGGCATATTAGTTTCTGTTAAGAAACCATGACCCGGTCAGTATCTGCAATGTAAGTAATTGGAATTAGTAGCCCCAGTGGGAAATGAACCCTGAACTCTTGCTTCACTGGTGCTCAATGAGTCGCGCAGAAACAAATTACTAAAGCAGTATAGCATAATTTGTTAAATATTTGCTGTTATGAAAAGTCTAAAAGTTTTGGTGGTGGAATTACTCAAATGTTTACATTATCTAACTAATTTACTGTGAAAAGTCTAATGTAACGAATATGTTTCTGAATTAGGACCCTTCTTTTGGTAAAAGTTTGAGGCAGTTATTAAATTATATTGTACTTGAAAGATGCAAGAAGCAGCAATGGAAACATAATTTGGGTGTTGTGTGTATCAGTAAAAATGTGTTGCTGTTTATTTTTATTTTAGCTGAGCGATGAATGTTAAACGGAACGGTTTATTTCAGGGTGACTTAGTCTGGTTCCTTTTCTTCCTTGGTGTGATTTTTTTTGTTTGGGCAGGTGTGAGCACATTAATCTCACTTGTATGAACCAAAACAGTTGTGCGGGTTTGTTTGTGTTGGGAATGTGATCCAACTTTGATTCTAGCTACCAGTGCATTGTACACTGCACATTTAAGATACATTGACCTTTTTCCCAAGGCAGCCATCTTGCTCTGAATGTGGCCCAGGGTGGAAAATCACCAGGGAAGCCCTCGAACGCCTTGTTTTCACTACTATCAGCTGTGATTATAATTCGATTTACCACTCTGTGCATGATGTCAGAGGAAGATGGCTGCCGTGTGAATTCGGTCAATGGCTCCTGTAGCCAAATGTATTCGCCAAGATATAGATTATCACAGCTATGATGATGTTTTTTGACATTATCTTCTGGGGCATGAACACAATTTTTAGGCAAAGTGATCTCAGTCACATCTGAGACAATGTGCAATGGCATATCTGCTACCAGTTTAGTGCACCAGTGTTCTGACTGTAGGTAATCATGTTCAGCATATGTTTGATCAAAATGTAATCTGGAAAATATTACTTAATAAAAGCATATAAAATAGTGCAAGATCAAAAGCCTATGATGCGCCAAGCTACATACCTTGGCTCAGCATAGACAGAAATAAGTGATAGACATGTCCCAAAATTACTATTGTGTGTGCGTGCGCGCTGCCAATACATCCATGGTGAACTGCATCAGACAGAATGGATTATGCCAAAACTATAGTAAAGTCCAGTTAAGCATACCGTCAGTGTTGTAAATACACACATCCCAAAGGCTGCAACGGGGCTGGGGGGGGGGGATGCGCTTCAACAGCACACATGTCCAAGATGAAACCTCAAATTCAATGGCGGTGGCTTGCCGTCCCCCGCGGTTGGATTGGCAACACCGCGGTATCTATATGACTGTTTGAGGTAGTGTCTTGCGTCATATGTTTCACTACACACGCACGGATAGCTCGCATTGCAAACGTTTTAACGTGTCATGCAAAAAAACCCCACTGGCACTTATCAATTTTGTCCCCCCCCCCTCCCCCCACTGTTTCTCTGTCCTATGCTAGCCTTCGTTACGCTGCTCAATGGGGAGCAGGCTCAGTGTGCCATCAAGGAGTTCCACCAGCATGTGCTGCGGGAGCGGGAGATCTCCGTGCAGCTGCAGCCCACGGACGCGCTGCTGTGCATCGCCAACCTGCCCCGAGGCGTCACCCAGCCGCAGTTTGAGGAGCTGGTGAGGCCGTTCGGTAACCTGGAGCGCTGCTTCCTGGTGTTCAGCGCCTCCACGGGCCGCTCCAAGGGCTACGGCTTCGTGGAGTACATGAAGAAGGACTCGGCGGCGCGGGCCAAGTCGGAGCTGCTGGGCAAGCAGCTGGGCTCTCGCATGCTGTACGTGCACTGGACCGAGGTGGGCTCACTCACGTACCCGCTGCTGCACTCCAGGTGCCTGTGTGTGGACCGCCTGCCCCCCGGCCCCCTGACGGCCCAGGACCTGCGCAACGCCCTGGCCGACACGCACTCGCCGCTCTTCTGCCAGGTTCCCATCCGCACTCTTGTCTCTGGATGTTATTTAAAAGATCGTGTGTCTTTAACCCCTCTTAAGGCTTTGATGTACTTCGTGTTTTTAACCGCACGTTCGCATAGGCAACCGGCTTACCATGTACTATGTGTGTAATTGGAGGATTCCCTGCCTGGCTCCGACTAACTATTCCTCTTCTAAAAAATAATAAGAATTAGTTGAGAATATAGTCTGGAAACCCTGTTCACATTAGCGTTTTTACAGCCACCCTGCTGGCCGACCAATCACGGTGTGGTAGTGAGATGACGTTAAAGTCGAGCGTGTTTGGAAACGGTTGTAGAACTACATGACGTGATCAGTTGTTGCAATGCCGATTGGCTCTGTCCAATATTAACATCTGCACCTTAACTCCTGGCATCTTTTCTTTCATCAACCATAAGATTTTGAGTATGACTTAACAAGGGCTCTTTATATATGTAGAGGAGGTATTGGTTGTGGTAGATTGTATAACGTGTATGTAGTAAAGGATAAAGTACCTGCCCTTTACACTTTCAATAGACGGCTCCCCAGATGGAGTTGTGACTAACAATTAATCTGGCATTTCAGGTTACAGCCCTAAGCAGTGTTTCTGTGTGGGCTTTTTTCAATTTTATTATTCTTATGTGGGTGTACAAGCCAGATTTGAATTGAAAGCAAGATCTTTTAATTGAGGTGGAAAATTGCATTCTTTGAAGTTGTACTCTTAAGTAGCATTAAGCTGTGCAGGGGACAATGTAATAAATCAAACCAGTGGATGTTTGATACATTCAGCTATTAGGCCAAGGGACTGTTGAAAGGTTTTACTGGCATCTTCTTGATTAAAAATCACTTCCAGAGAATGTGAAACATTGTTTATTGTTTATAATGAAATTGTCCACGCATTTACCATTGCCCTGCTTTTCTCATGGCCACTCAGTTTCTATAGCAATGAGCATAGCTGGTTTCTATGGCGATGACCACCTGACTCCCCAGGTGGTGTCATTCAGCAGGCTTCTGGAATGGGAGAGGGCACTGTTCTTTGAGCCTCACTGTCACAGGGAGGCTCTAGTTATGTTAGGTTGGTTTTCAGCCATTTTACCATCACGTCACACGAGTTTAGGACCTGTAACTTACATTGGTTGATAAGTACAGGCCCTGCCCTGGTATACTTCTGTTGAATAGGTCTGCTCAATACACCGTATAATACAAGCTAATGCCAGTATACTCCTTTAATTCAAACTAAAGGAGGAACAGTGCTAGAGGAGGAAAATTCTTATTCAGTGTAACTACAGTATATAATGCCTATCTTTTATTAACCTTTTCTATAGTGTTGTTGACTTGTTGAACTGAATGACTCTTAACACAAACAGAAAAGGACACCATATATGGAAAGCACATATTAAAAACATCACGTGACATTGTTGACCACATGTAGGTGAGGGTGTTTTCACACGAGTCTAACCAATATGGTCCTTCCACACCACTGGGACACCCGTTGGCTCCCCTAAAAGAGATGTCAGACCTCATTTTTGACAGAAGTGTACCGTGGCCTTAACAGGCCTTTTATGTATAAGGTCAGAGGAAAATGCTCACCCCACTAATATTTAAAACACCCGGCAGGCCGCTTCATGCCATGATATATTACTGAATGTGACTGGGAGTGTTTGGGTGAACATTTTTCAGATGTGATTCCAATTGGTAGTGCAACATCACATCTGTCAACAACCAGGGGGGCAAATTGGCCTGGGAATGGTTTATTATGCGTGTTCCTAGGAAATAACACTTAGCATAACTTTATGGAATAACACTGACAATCTGTCTCATTGAACAGACTATTCATCTGATTTGTTTCCACAAATAACCTTGTGCTGAGCTAAATCACACTACTTACCTGTATCTGACTGCCCAGTTATTTCAAGACAGGATCAAGGTCATGTTTCCCCGTCGCATCCAAAACAGTCAATAGGGCAATAATGAAGGACTTCACTATGGATTTTTCAGACGTTAAATCATCTGAAAGTTTCAAATGAAACTTCTGGAAAAACATCTGCAGGTAGAGGGCAGTGAGGTGGGATTTGTTCCTATGGGGAAAATTAAAGTAATGTCGGGGCCCCTCTCATTGAAATGTTACTCGTTTTTTGTATCCAACAAACGGCAAACTTTCTTTCTCACTGCAGTTGGCCCAGGGACAGGATGGAAGTTTCCGGCGGTTTGCGGTGTTGGAGTTTGCCACAGCGGACATGGCCGAGGAAGCGCAGAGGCTTGCCGACGGGAGGGTGCTTGGGGGCTCTGCCGTTCGCGTGTCCTTCTGTGCCCCAGGTCCTCCAGGAAGGAGCATGTTGGCAGCCCTGATCGCGGCGCAGACTATGGTTGATATACGCCTTAACCAAAGACATTGACCTGCGCTGTGAGACGCCTGTTGTCTCTGTGCTAAGTGCTTGTTTTCTTACTGGTCTCTCCCAGGCTATAAACAGAGGGAAAGGTCTCCTGCCGGAGCCCACAGCAATGCAGATCCTCACCAGCCTCAGCAACCCTGCCACCCTCAAAATGCTGCTCAATCCCCTGACCCACGGACGCAAGCAAGGTGAGCCAAGGAGCCTCAGAAAGCGTTGTTTATTTCTCCAAGCCCAAACACACTAGCCTGGGGTAGCCAGTCCTAGGGGTGTGCGATATATCGACTCATTTGATGTATCGCAGAATGCTTGCATACGATGTAGAATATTACCATAGAGTATAAATTGTCACGAAGCTCATGTTGGGCGAGTGCGTATGACTCATGAGAAATGTGTGTTTGTTTGTAAAATCGTTTCTCCCCCCCCGAAGAGTAGCAGTAAGTTCTAGCAAGTCCTCACTTTCACTCTGCACTTCCTAACCCCGCCCCTACTTACTAACAAGTTTACTTTTCCAACGCACCGTTGATGAAGATTTATGCACGGGACAGCAAGACGCAAGAGCTAATTTAAGAGGATTAACAATGACTAAATCACGGAGGTCGCTCGGGCTTACAAGATCGCATGAGCAGCAGAGCAATGAGCAATTGTGTGTTAAGCACGAACGTGAAACACAACTAAAGAGGTATTCTGCGAGTTGTACATGGCATATGTTTAATAGAAGTTTTGTAGCGGCATCTCCGTGAACATGAATCACGGCCATCTTTTTCCATGTCGTCTTTGGCGCAAAGTTTGGCGACACCTGAAGTGTAGAGTAGACGTGTGGGGAAGAAAAAAAGACGTGGTTCGAGTATTAAAATGTTCTGCTCTCTCGTCATTGACTCCTTTACAATTTTTCATTTACATTGCAAAGCTGTGTACTTAGACAGTCAAACTGTTTGTTAGGTTAACTGTAATATGGAGATTACAATTTTCTAATATCCATACTACAATTAACATAACAAAACTGGTGTTTACCGGTATGTCATTTTTTATTTACATTTTGATAATTTTGATTATTATTAACAAAGGCTTGTAGGGCATTTGTGACATCTCGCGTATTTCCTACAACTGAGCATTTAACCCACAAACAATATGGAGATATTGTGTATCGCCATTCAGCCCAAAAATATTGAGATATTACTTTGGTCCATTTTGCCTAGGCCTAACCAGATCCTTGATTATGTGTAGACCTTGTTAATGTTGTAAATGACAATTGTTAGCTGGAAATGGTTGTTAGAGATGGGTATCTTGAGCTCTACAAGGGCACAGAGGGGGGGTGGGGTGGGTGGGTGTAAATTAATCAATAGAAAACCTATTTGCAATTAATTTGACACAGCTGAAATCTGTTGTACTGCCTTTGGACAAAAACATGGAAAGTAGCACAAACTTTTGAACAACGGTGTTATTTTGTATGGCACAACCTTTAATTACAGTATGTGTGCTTGGTGGTTGTAGGCTATTGTTTCACTGCATGGTAAATAATGACGACGGCTAAATGAAATGACCCCGCATACAGCAAACAACCTGGTGCATTCGATGCCGTGGGCAGTCTGCAGTGAAATTCTCCCGCTAAAAGAGAACAGCTGTTCGAGCCGCTCATAGCAAACGTTTGCCGTAGGTTGACGCCGCAGAATGCCAACCGTGTTTTTTTGTTTTCTCAGGTCTCCTTGGGGCGGCACCAGCTGTACCGCTGCTGACCAACCCGGCCCTCTCTGCCGCCCTCATCCAGCTGCTGCTCCAAAACCAGGCGCAGGCCCAACAGGTAAAGACACCCCCCTTCCCTCCCTCTCCTCTCGGCAGACCTGCTGGTTTACCCAGTTTCTAGTAATCCTCTCTCGCTCATGCACACCTTATCTCTCCATTATTTGTTCGTTCTCTCTCTTTCTCTCTCTCTCTCTCTCTCTCTCTCTCGTCCTTTTTCGCCGCTAGCAAGCCTTTCTGTGGAACCCTCTTCTCTGGGCTCAGGTGCTGCACAGTAGAGAGGACCGTCTAGTGCCTTGTGTGAGTGATAATAGTGAGCGTGTGGGTTTGTAGCTTAGCCATCGCCTGTGCGTCTAGATCTTTCTATATGAAAAATGAAAAATAAGCCTAAGAAGGTAAGTGTGTGTGTGTGTGTGTTGGCACCTTCTCCCTGTGATGTTTGAGTGATGCTGTGGGTGTGAGCCGCTGTTGTAAATACCCACACCAAGACCGTTGCCAGCCTGGTGAGTAATCCTTTGGTGTGGGTCAGGTCTGCCTCTTCTGTAGCACTCGGCAGCCTTTCAGTGTCGTAGCCAGGCCATGGGACTCTGCGACGACACTGACCCCTCTCCCCATCTCTTTCCCCACCGCCCTCAACTCTGTCCCATAGGCAGGACTCATCGGGGAGAACCCCATGGCCTCGCTTCCTCTCCAGCAGGGCGCCCATCTGCTTGGAGACCTGCCCCAAGGTTTGGCATCCGCTTTCCTCCCATCCGCTGTTCCCAGAGCTGTGAACAGTGTGTGCTGCTTAACTTAGTGTGGTACAACATCTGTTGCAGCATTTCTGTCTGCGTGGTCTGTGACTGTGGTGACATGGACGTAATTGACTAGCCACTGTGCTAGCTGGGTTTAGCCTGTATACACTCTTACACACTTTCTTTTAAAAATATTTGTCTGGGTGGTGGGGGCTACGTTATTGGACATAGACTAAAACAATCTTAACTAATCTGATTAGTATGTAGGTTTGTGAACTCCTAACCTGGTAACGAATCAAGACACTGATTTTGCAAGCTTCATCGGCTTTGCATATCAGTATGGGTACTCGACTTGTAACAGATTGTCGGCCACTTGCTGTCAATGACAATCAGCTTCCAGGTGGGTAGGTCATTCAGGGCCAACGGCAATTAAGTGCCAATTAAGTGTTCTGAAAACTGATGATGGGTGCTGAAGCACGGTATGGAAATCGTAGTCAAAACGTGTTCTGATTGGCAAATGATGATCAGAACTACTGGCCCAATCGGCCACTAATGATTTGCTTGACACGTACAGTAATATTTTCTTTTCATTTTGTATCTTTTAAATACATTTTTAATTATACCACTTTTATCTCATTTAGATTCCGAATCTATTTTTCGAGAGACTTAACAGCCTGCAAAATAAACTGCAAACTAAAAAATATAAAACTATAAACGGAAAAAATCTAAGGTTGTTTATTTGTGTATATTATTATTTCTGCAGTAAAATGAAATGCATTGAGAAGCAAAACGTCTGCGCGCCACCTCTGACGAACCACTAAAATCAGTTGTCCCATGCTAGTCGCCCTCCCAGAGTGATGCATTGGCCTGTTTGAGGGTTGGGGGTGGGGGTGTCCTCCCACACTGCTCGCTGTCACTGATTGGCTTATCGCTTGCTTAGTGTGTGGGCACAAGTGAGTGTCTTCCATTTTGAATGTGTCGTTACTGTGGGGATCTAGGTGGTGTGATCCAAGGTCTGGGAAGAGAGCAGGATTCTCCTACAGGAGTCCCCCACACCTTCTCCCAGTCTCCCACGCTGCAGGGCTTTTCCATGCCCCTGATGGGTGGGATGATGGGAGCAGAGGCTGCTTCGCAAGGGGTGAGAGATCAGATTTTTTTCTTTAACATTGATATTCACTGTAGCGCACCTAGCAACCGGTTCCTTGTCTTTTTATCAGGGGTCTATACTAGGAGATCCTCCGAAAGAGATGAATGTCCCCCAAGGTGCGTTCCTCAATGTCCACAACCAGTTCTCCTCAGGTACTGCTCTCTCTTTCTCTCTCGTGTTACTAGCATGCTATTTCCTTCCACTTTGTCAACATTTACAACACTGACTGGCTGGCGTTCTGTAGCAAAATTGCCCATATACTCCCATGCATGTCTGTCCAGGTGGAAACTGCAGGCCCCATCCTTACAGGAAGAGGCCAACACTAAGCAACGTCTCCAACCACCGCGGCAACCACAGCTTGCACTCGAACTACAACCTGCGCTCCCGGGAGTCCTGCAGCCCAGAGTACCTACCTCTACATCAGGTAACAGTTTTACACAGCGGGCTTGTCGTCGGCACTGGAGAGTCCCCATGGCGCCAATGTGCCGGACAAGGTCACAGCAAACCCATATGTTGCAGTCGCTCACAGTTTGTCTGGCTGGCTGTGTGACTTTATGTGGTGTGATGTCCATCTGGTCCCCGTCTCCAGGATTTCGTCGCCCACCTGTATGAGCAGCAGGAGAACGTGGACACGGGGGCCTTGGCAGGATTCGGACTGGAGGTAGGCAAGGGGGAGCCTGCGAGTCCCTAATTCCCCCCCCCCCCATCCAGAATGCACGGCCTCCTCCTAAATCACCCGCTGATTCTCTTGAAGTCAACTTCTGGCTGATCACGCACACCTGCGAATGTGACTGCATGCCGTAGGCCACTTCAGGCAATTAGTTCTGCATAGCTTTTATAAGCAGTAGTGTGTCGTTGAAGTCAGCTTTGAACAACTAAGGAAAGAATAAACCTACATTACCAGTAATGAACCTTAACTAATAAAGCCTGACAGTTGTTTATTGCTATTACCATTATATATTCTGTCATATAATAAACTAAAACATGAAGCTATCATTTGGTTATACACACACACGTGCATTTGGATCATTTGCAGTCTGTTGTGCACTAGTAGTAACACTGGGTGTGTTCTGTGTTTCAGCAGCTGAACGTTCAACCAGACTACACTGGTCAGCCACACTACAGCTTCCCTACCAGCCCTCCTCTGTCCTCGTACTGCAACTCAGCGCCAGGGGGCCCTAGCAACCTCCCCTACACCCAGCTCAACAAGGTGTGTGTGTGTGTGTGTGTGTGTGTGTTCATGAGGTGCCAATGCTCAAACGCGGGTCTCAAATTTCAGCCGTAGTCAGGCCTGCGACGATTCTTTGTTTTGCCCTGCGCGCTTTATTTTGAAATAAATCTAACCCACACATTATTTCTCAGAGACCTGTTCTTTCAGCAGGCCAGAGCTGGTCAGTCTTTCAGAGAAATGTCTCACGGCCACATTGTCCAATCGCATGCGTTATTTAAAATAAAAAAGCTCAGCCATCGGAAAGGTTGTTAATTGGTCGTTCAGAACTGGATTTAACTGATGGAGAAGTGTTGCTTGAATGAGAAGTTCTAGCTGAAAAACCGAGTTCTCATACGAGTTGACCAAGACGTGAGCTATTTGTGTTGTATTTCCCAGTCGTGTGTGTGCGTGCGTGTGTGTTCAGGGACGGTCTGTTCCTGTCTTAGAAAGTGAGACGGTGCAAGCTGTGGCTCAAGCACGTAACATCAAAGGACTCAGATGGCATAGCGATTGGTCGACCACGGCACCCTGTCGGTCATTCATGGCCTGCACACCAGTAGCATGGAGTTCAAATCAAAAAGCCACTTGCTGACAGTTTGCGTTTCAGACATCTAGCTAGATGGACAGACTTGCAGGCCAGTCTGTGTGCAAGCCTTCTATTTCAGAGGAGGGTTTGCTGATGTATCGACCTGCATTAGATGCTTTTGGTGTTCTAATCTCTGGACAATTTGTCCCCTCCAATGCTTGAGGCGTCCTCCCGTGTAGGAGACTTCCTTCCCAGGCAAAAATGATAACATATTGGCCTCTTTATTTTATTTTTATACTGCCATACTATTTTTTTTGTCATTTTAATTGCTAAACGTTGGGCTTTTCTTCCTCAGGCAGTGGGAATGCCACCTCTGAGCCACAATGGCTACTCACTTGGAGATGGCATGAAAGTAATTCTTCACTCTTCTTTAAACAATGCTTCTGTGCCTAAATGTTCTGCTTCTTTTTAATTCCCCTTCTTTGTTTACAACCAGACTCCAGTCGGGGGGCACAAGCGTGAGTTTTCCCGGCTGATCCCATCTCCAGAGCCAAGCCCAGAAGGGGGTTACGTGGGCCAGCATTCCCAAGGCCTGGGCGGCCATTATGCAGACTCTTATCTCAAGCGCAAGCGTATATTCTAACTATGACTAGGACTCTATGGTCTCGCTGTCTCCAAAGCATGCATCTCCAGAGGCAGGTTTAGTTTGGCGGTCTACAGATTTCTCATTTGTGTGCCCCTGCTAGTGACCCCTGGAGGGCACTGGGGAGCGCAGCAAGTCGCTATCTGGACAATAACTGTGTGCCATCAATGGGAGTCGTTTTTCTTTCATCTCCCATTTTGTACATGCTTTCATTGCGTTTTTAAACATTATGTTTTTACTGTTTTTAATTGGATTTACATTTTTGCATCACCAATTTCATGATGACGTTTTTGGCAAATACTAAAATAGCTTGTACAGTCACCGGATTGGCTGGCTAAACTGTAGTTAAGTGGGGTCAGCTGCTTCAGAGCTGGATTGTTTGCTCTATGCCCCAGACCGTAGCTCTTTATAAATATAAAATATACCTGGCTGCTTCTAGAATGTTGGATTGTCTCTCTAAGATGTGATTAGCAGTGGCTTTTAAGTAAGTGCAACCAATGGAAATGGCACCCTGTAGTCAGTCTTTAAATGAACTTGGTTAGATTCTCCTCAAAATCCGTTTGTTGTGTGTAAAAATCACTTTGTTTCCGAAGACCATTTGCGGAGATCCTCCCACCCCCAACTACAATTCAACCCCTCCTTATTTTTATTTAATTTAAAAATGTTCTCTGTGGTTGTTTGTATGGACAGGATTTAGGCCACTCTTGCTTGCAAAGAGCACTCTTATAGTAATAGCTTAAGTTTTTGTATCAGGGAAAAAAAAAAAGATTTTTCTTCTTCCCCATCCCCCAAATGTGCTGTGTAATTTTCACCCGCCTTGACTCTTCCAAGTTTCGAATGTTCTAGCTGCACCCGAGTATGTTCTCTGCACAGGTCACACTACCACTGTTCTCACCTCTATTTGGCCCTCACTTATTTCATGTCCTGAAGCTTGTCTTTTTTATGTTCTGAATGGCATTGTTAGTGGGCGTGTTGGGTGAGCATGGTGAATACGTAAAGTTTACTTTTTTTATTATTATAAACACCCTGTAAAATTGTGAATGCGTGAAATCTCATGGTCACTAAAGGCATTTTCTTCATGTCACAGTTGTTTCCAGATCAATCATCTGCTCCTCCTCATCTGGTTTGTCTTATTGCATTGCCATGTTAGCAACTCCTCTCCAGCCAAATGATCCAGTGTCTCAAATGTGTCACTGAGACCTAAGAAATGCACAGGATTTCATGTCTCAGGCTTTAAGCTGCGCTTGAACTGTGATCTCATCTAGCGCAGTGCTAAATAAGCCAGTATATGTTTGGCAGGGGTGGGGGGTGCTCAAGTAGCAACTGGTCCTGGTGCCTTTGCTCGAACCTGAGACTGATGCTTTCAATCACGGCATGGGGAAAGCGTCTGACTGGGAATAGTACTTTTGACGCTAGCAGCGGAGACGAGGCTGTTTTGAATAATGCCTTGGTTGACTACTTGATTGTGATAACCCATTACCTCTGGGGACTGGGATTACACAGTGACGAGCGTTGACGCCATTTGTGGCCTCGCGTCGTGTGCGTTTGCAGCTGCATATACCACCTCCGTATTATTTGTTGTGTAAATACTTAAGCTTGCTCTTTTAAAAAAATTTTTTTTTTTTTTACTGAGAGTCCAAAACTCTTGTGTATGTGTTTGCGTTAATTGAATCTCTGCTTTCGGTCTGGTGAATTATTCTGGGATTTTCTGCTCAGTGTGGGTTGTTTTTATTTTGCCTGTACATGTTAAAGGCTTGTAAGACTGCCAGTGGTTCTGCTGCATTCTGTTCATGTTGTATGGACCAAGATGTGCTTCTGTACTGTGATAATGTCTGAACAAATTAGTTTGAACTGCTGGCCTTCTCATCAGTACCACCATAGTTGTATGTATGTATGGTGTGAATGAGTAAATGTTATTTAAAACACATTTGGCTATGTTGTAATTATTTCAAATTGATCTAAATGTTGAAAATGTACTCTACTTTGAAGTAGTAGTCGGTTTGATTTTTAATGTTAATATACGTGTATAAATACTTACTTAGTTTGCCTGTCATTTAGGTTTTTGGTTTGTTTTGGATTATCACTTGAAATTCAAGTTGCCTTGGTGACAAATGGCAGAGGTGAATTTTAATCCAGTTAACTTTCTATATCCAATGACCCAAGGGCAATGAATGTGGAAATACCACCATCCTTATGTAAATCCCCACACATGCTTGGTTTGGCCCAATTTTCACTCCTGTCTGTTTTGCTTTAAGATTTAACAGTTGGTCCTTGACACTGCTACCTGAGGTGGCTTGGGTAATGTCTACAAGTGTTATTGTGCATCAATAGAGGCTATTGTTCTACTGAACTAAACAATCTGCCATCAGCAAATCACATTGAGACCATGGCCACATTATCAGTTTACTCGGGAAGCTTGTCCTCTGCTTGCTGACAAATCCACGTGTCTCATACCAATTTTATGGCTTGCCATAGATGCTGTGTAGGGCTGAGAGCCTGCTGAGGTATTGCCTTTTATTGTCTTGGCTGCGGTAAATATAATTTGCTGCGAGAGCAAATGGTAGAATATTGCATTACACTGCATCGGTTGGCTGAAAGTCAATGAAAAACCACACTGCTGTGTTTTTATTTTGTATTTTTAAATTATTTTTAGCTGACCTTCTCAGGCCTGGGCATGGACAACACCATACCTGATTAGTCTCTTGAGTCTGTAAAGTGTACACCCATTTACTCAAATCAAGCAAATGTTGACACCTTTTGAGTTTTTTTATTTTTGTCCGATATCAGCAATTGCAGTAGGAGGCTGTTCCTTTTTAACCTGACAGGGTTTAATCGGCTTAAATAAACTTTTCTCAAACACCATAAGAAGAGCATGTAATCATTGTCACAACGTCTTGATCATTGTGGCAAAAAGGCCCTATTCTCCCTGACAATGATTAATAGGTTCATTAAACTCAACTTCTGTTTACTGAAAATTATTCAACCTTCAGATGCTGTTAGGTTAAGATAAACATGAAACTTAAAAGTATTTTGAAGCTGAACCACAAATAGCCATTAGGAACAACAAAAACTTCAAGTTGGTTTGGAATTGTTTCTGTCAAGCAGACATGACTACTGGTAATTTTAGTCTGGCCTGTTAATGTCTGGCTTTGTTGAACTTTCAGACATTTGTCTGAAGAGTGTCAGCCAATCTAAATTACCATTTGTCCTGATGTTATTCCTGTGGTCACATGGAGCCTTAAAGTGCCCTGTTTATGATTGAGCATTACGTTGAGGGGCAATTATTAATGTGGTAAGGATGAGAAGACAATTGTCTCTCATTAGTTATTAAGCTCCAATTTCAAACATTTCTCTGCCATGGGCTCAGAAAGCAAAAATGTTTTCTATTACCGTAGTTGCCAGATCGAGCCATTAAAAAAAAAAAAAACGTGCGTAGATGTATTTGTTTTGTATTATGGGCTTTAGACATAAGAACAGGAAATTAAGAATCTTCATAAAATATAATACATTAAACCATTTTTGCCGTGCATGGGGATATTTAATGTTGTTGGCAATTCCATTACCACACCTTATTTATGTTCTGTTGTTTATGTTCTCACACTGTATCTATCCAGAGCTCTCTGGGAACCACTAAAGCTCAGTGGACTATATGTCAGACACATTTAGATTTCTGCCTTTCATATTTCCACCCACACAGCCACCCTGTACTGCTGGTGAATGCTGCTGAAACCTGTGATTTTCCCCAAATACAAAAAAGGAGGTGGAAGAGACGTAGCTAAAGCACTGCAGCATCGAGGTCTTGCACACCGAGAGCGTTCCCTTTATAGTTATTGAGTCTTGGCACGTTTTCCCACAACCGGCAAACACCAGGACTGCGTTCAATACTGTACTCAACAACTGATGTTGTATTGCAACTGCAATGTCTGTCAAGATGATGTTCGCTTAAACAGATTTATACATGGTGAAATCCTAGATTCAACATTATTACAAATATGTAACCTATACTAACACGAAATGTGATCAAATAGGGTATGTCACAAGAGCTGTTTTTAGCAGGGTTAGTCACAGGCATCAACCCACTCCTGTGTATATGACAATCGATGTACTGCTCTGCTTGGGTTTATTTGAAGGGTATGAGGTATGAACACGGTTTGTCTTTTCTACTTCTATGCAAATGAACCAGAGGATATTTAAATAACATGCATGTATGGCTACTTACCATGCAACCAAATAGGCCAGGGGTATATGGATGACTGCTGCCCCCTGTTTTTTAAATCTGGATAAAGTGGAATTTCACTAGCCTATGAAACCACAAAGTATGCACTTGGTTTTGAATGAAATGCTAAATGGAAGTTTAGTTCTCCAGCCAGTACAGAGTGATCTATAGGGGGTGAACAATAGCCAACATAAATCAATAAACCCCATTTTTGGAAATTGTAGGAAATACTATATGCAATAATAAATTCCATTAGTTAGTAGACTAGCGTAATAAGGCTATATTAGCCATCCATTCTGCGACACATTTAATCTTAATTAAGTTGAAAGACATACTGTACACATCTTTCAACTCATGACAAGCTGGTCAATGTTTAATGAGGTCATTAACAGCCCAATCATTGACTAATGTGAAGACTGCTAGCAGTCCATGCAAGTGCATGGACTTAAGGTTTGACCAGCCTTCTTGCGGTTAGCCGGTTATGCAAGTTCAATCTTAAAATGCCTCTAGCGCCATTCCCTCATCGATACCAGTGTTGTGAAAGCTTTGAAATCTGGTTATCAAGTCATTTGAAGCCTCTGTGTCACCTATCTATTCCCCAAAGTGAACCACTTTCTCCTACCCCATAACATTAGAGCTTTTCTTTTTTACAACTGCCTTCACATACATTTCATTAATGAACATTTGTTCAAAACATTAACTTTATACAGGTGAATAATAGTATTCGTGTCATTTGTTTTGTTTTCTAAACCCTAAACCGAAGTAGAATAACACACAAATCCGATTAACATTAACACTAGACACAGCCTTTTACAAATACATACAGTATGTTTTATTAGAATTTACACAAATGTAAAATAATACTAGTTCCGCTGGGTCAGTGAGAGTCCACATGGGGGCGTTCTGTATACAATTTGGCTTAAGTGGGGCAGCAAATTCTCATGCGGACTTGTTAGTTGGTGGTCACTGCCTTTACTGATGAAATGATCCTTCCTTGCAGATTCCACAGTCAACGTCCTCCATTCCCAATGGGCGATACCACAGATTTTCCCATAACTTGCGTAAACATTTAACATGTGAAGTAGAATGCAAAAGTACTAACCCTTTAAGACTAAAATAACAATTTCACAATTGAAAATTTGCAAATCATCCCTTAAAAATACACCCCAACATTTTGTTTGTTTTTTTATTTTGTATGCACAAATGCAAAGTCAAGCTAACAATCAGTGGAACAGTATAAAGTAAGAGCCATGTGTGTGGCAGGCTGACAACTGTATAGGCCACTCAACCCCCGCAAACCCAGTACTGCACAAAGAAAGCAAGCAGATGCAAATGCATTAATCCAAGGTTATGTCAGAAGACCTTATTGTATAATGCAAATGACCATTTCATATGTGAACGCACCAAGTCTCAGTGGGCCTCCACATACTTCTCTCTCTCTCTCTCTCTCTCTCTCTCTCTCTCTCTCTCTCTCTCTCTCTCACACACAATTTCTCACATGCACTCTCCATTAAACTGTACAATCATGTATGTGTGCATGTGAACACACAGTCACCCATTCCACACTGTTGGAGGAGAGGTGCAAATTAATATTTCAATACACTCCAAAGGAGAAAAGATAACCTCTAGATATCAACATGATGCATGCACCTACTTTGGGTCAGAGCAAAGGCAAACTAAAGGTCTTCCTGTGTGATATGGCCTCCTGTGACACAATGGCCTCTCTGCAATGGCTTACACAACCAAACATGCAACACTAATTGAATGAATATGTGCATATTTGTGCATTGCAAGCACCATTAGCAGACCATGAGAATCCTTTGGCATTCCTTTGGCATATTTCATGGTAGGAATGTATAGCCTAATGTGAAAAGCCATTTGTCAGAGCTGGACATAATAAATCAGATATACACTAAGTGAACTGCATAGCTAAGTCAAGCATGAGGGGCATTTTTCTTAGCTCACTGGAACACTGCACATTCTTTTCGACTATTTCCAGCACCAGCCACATTTTTAGTTTGTTATTCTATGTTTGAATATATTTTGAGCCTTATTTTGGTAATAAATAACAAAAATATATATTTTGAATGACAATATTTCAGTCTCTGTATGTCCTTTCTACTAAATCATCACTCCATTTCTCATCCATTATAATTCTACAGACAAACATAAGTTCACACCTTCTATTTTGACTAGTAGGTTGTTAAAAAGGATTTGCTCATCTGGGATGTGGTACATGCTATGTTAATGCAACATTTTTCGCACCCAACATTCTAAAAAATTGTTGGCACAAAAAAAAAACTCAAGGTGCCAGTAGCCAGGGGCATTTATTCTGAAGAGAACAATCTACTGCTTACACAACTAGAAAAACTGTGATTCGCTCCAAGCTTAACAGCCGCTCATGTGTGGCTCTCTGGCCTCAGTGTTCTGTATTTCTCCAGCCATCATTGGCTGAAGCCAGTGGTCGATCCACCATCATTGGCTGAAGCCAGTGGTCGATCCACCATCATCGGGCCCTCGGCCATTTATGAAATTTTAATCAGCACTGTTATAATGGAATACTGAAATAATACTTCCCTGCAGTCATAGGCTACAGTATATACATATTATATGTATATAATTAGCAGCATTAACCTAGCAGTGACATTTCTGAACCCTTGGACATTATATAGTATAGGCTACATCTTGGATGTTTAGACTGTTTATACTTCATTAATAAAACATTGACTAGCTATTCTACATTCTTATATATTTTATTCTTTGATAATATCTACATTTTATCATAGATATCACGAAATTAAAGGATGTTGGAATAATTGAATGTGGTAAATGTGGTTATTGACAGGGAAATCATTGCTTGAAGCTTTATCGTCATAGTGTCACTGTGTTATGTTGTTAACAACCGCCCAAAGAGCTGTGGTCATTTGACTACAGTAATAAAATGAGTGACTAGTCCTAATGCATTTCTGTAACATTATTTTCTAAAAGGTGACCACAGGAATCTGTTCTATTTAGTTTAAGCTCCTTTACTCCCAGTCCCTGATCAGGTGTTATTACTAATTGCTATCTCGGTAGCTATAGTAGCATATAAACAGCTGGCCTTGAGTTTTGTTTACTCGACTAGAGAGAACAAGCTGAGACGTGACCGGCCAAAGAGGCAGGGGCGATTGCTCCCTTGACCTCTCCTCTGCATGCAATTCCCTTGAAAAATACACAGCAGAATATGGCAGCAAACCCACACTGTTTTGAGTCTGTGCACATTATTTCCAGATTGACCGCGGCAACGCCGAACTTCTCTAATTCAATAATTGGTGGCATGAAAAAGCAGTTGGTATATTGCTAAATTTCAAATGTCTATATTGGAAATGCTGATTAATTTCCTCACATGAATGTGTGATGTGTTGACAATGAGCAGAACCACGTGCAAGCAGAATACACACACACACACACACACACACACACACACACACACATATATTTATATATATAAAATGTCCACTTCCTCAGGGTCCAAAGAAGGCATACAATAAACTCTGAATTCTGTTTACTGACTCTACTGCCAAAATGACATCCATTGCTCCGTGTATTCACAACCTATTTACTGCCAAACATTTGCTGCATTGCATATAATTATTGTCTCTATTAACTGGTGTAGCACCAGAGCACATACTCTGCTGCTGACCCTAATCATTTACAGTATTCAGTGTATTTTAAGCATCACTCCCTCTGGACCTTTAAAGTGCAATTGGAACCAACCTTGTCAAAATGTTTAGAACTTAATGCTTTCCTAACAATATTCATTGAAAGATATTAAGACAAAAGTGTAGGGTGGTCGG
>JAODOY010017841.1:0-25970 GCA_025399855.1 Forbesichthys papilliferus | reverse complement strand
GTCCAACGTTTGGCTATTTATTAAGATTGATAGTCTAACCATAGAACTAGGCCAATATGGCGTCCAACGTTTGGCTACTTATTAAGATTGACGCACAAACAGCGGCGCAGATCCAGTTAAGTGTACTGGTTCCGTCAGAAAAGACAGACTGGGTGAACGGTCGTGCGGCCGCACTGTAACCAAGTTGTGTTGTTGTGATACAGTGGCAATGCCCATATGAAGGGTACAGCAGGCTACAGCAGTTGGCAACTGAGTTTAGTTATTTACATTTATGGCATTTGGAAGTATCAATAGGCTAACATGCTGATATATTGATGGTATGCTCTCTAAAATGTACTGTAGCCTATTTGTTGTCCTGCAAACAAATATAAGCAGACATACGTATGTACTGCACACAGACACACACTAAATTATTATTAAATTGTTATGTTAAATTATGTTTAATAATAATGATGTTATTATTGTTGTTATTATATTTGCTTCTATCAGTTCTATCATCAAGCTTCCTCAGAACAAGGAAGAGGATCTATAACCCCTGCATTCGAGCAGAGTGGTCCTCACAGAGGGTATCACGCCACACCACACCTTCCTATAGTCACAGCATCACCATCACAGCAGGTACCATAGCTCTATGCACGCATCAGACCGCCAAACATCCTAGTAATGCTGAATTCTATGAAACAGTGAAGATGTTAGCTGTTCAAATCAGAGATAGAGTGTATTTGTTGCACCATTAAAGAAGATGCAGGTACATGTTGTTTCTTGTTGCCGGGGGGGATGGGAACGGGTGGCTGTAAAGGGCCCTCATTCACCTTTTTGCCTTGCTTGGGCCCCCAGACACCCCTGCGTCATCCCTGTTTAGCTAGCTGACTACACCTTAAAGGTAAACAACATCGCTCACAACAGCACTGACGTTGGATTTGCAATGCGTTTCAGTGTGGAGGGCGGAGCTTCTGAGGTTTGAGTTTGTTTTGATTTGAGCTAAAAAAAAATTGGCAGGCGTTCTCGAGAACGACTAGCCCTGCCTATACAGTAATTTGCGTGATTCAATCAAGGCTCCACTCCGTGATGTCCTCAACATTTCCTGAATAAACAAAACGACTTTTTCAAAATGGCTGACATCATGGAAGGAGGAGTATGGAATTATGAACAATGAGAATGTTGTTTGTGATGTGGCAGCGTATTACCGACCTCAAATTCTCCCTTTGTGTACTTGGCATCCGGAACACTGACAATCTCATCATCACCAAACTCAGGAAAGCCCTGTAGAGAAAATAATAAATAAATAAATAAATAAATAAATAAATAAATAGATATTAAATGCCATTTTCCAATAACAAATCAGGTTATTAAATTATCTTATTCAGTTTTTACAATGTAATAATAATGATAGTAAAAAATAATATAATATGTTTTGTTCTAATGAGTATTCGTGTTATATATTTTAGTCCAATAAAACTATTATAAATATAGCAAGTATTAAAATAGTAATATTACTATAATAGTACTATATTATATTAATCTGTTTAGATCCTCCATCATAGTCTGTTGACTGATTTATGTTCTTGTAGTACATATATACACATATATATATATACATATATATACACATATATATACATACAGTATACAAATGTAAACCACTTGACACATTTCAATATAATCCAATTTGCATAAATTAAAGGGTTATATAAAACCAAATAACTATATGTAGCCTACCGTATACTGTATCTACAAATGTAACCTGTTTACAGACAAATGTATTCAGTTAACAGACAACTGTAACCCTTTTAACAGACAAATGTAGCCCGTTACCAGACAAATGTAGCCCGTTAACAGACAATGATGGCAGCGTTAAACAGATAAATGTAACCTGTTACCAGACAATGATGGCAGCTTTAACAGACAAATGTAGCCCGTTACCAGACAAATGTAGCCCGTTAACAGACAATGATGGCAGCGTTAACAGACAAATGTAGCCCGTAGCCCAGACAAATGTAACCCATTAACAGACAAATGTATCCCGTTAACAGACAAATGTACCCCTTTACAGACAAATGAAACCCCTTAATAGACAAATGTAACCCCTTTACAGACAAATGTAACCCCTTAATAGACAAATGTAATCAGTTTACAGACAAATGTAGCCGTCTACCCTTTACAGAAGTAAAGACACTTAAGGGGCTAGGGTGAGCGCGGGGCGACCGATACGTACGTTGAAGTGCCATTGGGTGAGGGCGGCGGCCACCATGGCCGTGGTGGTCCTGCCCCGCCCGGTGGAGCAGTTGAACACGAAGGCCGAGTGAGAGTCTTCAGCCAGGGCGCTCTTCATGGCCTCCATCAGCCTGTCAATGTCCTGATGTTACACACACACACACACACACACACACACACACACAGTGCTTTTCTTAATATGCCACAGCAGCAGAATCTGCCATGTTTGAAATTAAAAATAAAAATGTGTAATTTCCACAGTGATTAACAATTGTTCCTTTATTTGATTTTGGCATTAACTAATAATTGTAACGCTTGCTGTAAGTAGCTTTAAATCAAATCAAATAAAAACTATAAAATACATAAGAATTCATATTAAAACTGCATTACCACTTCACACCACCAGAGGGGGGAAAAGGCTCAGTCATTAGTTTGTACACACCTGATTCAAATGAATGGGTCATTATCTCTGCAGAAGCTTGATTACAACTAGGGATGTTCCTACCAACTAATTTTGCCATCGGTTAAACTACATTTTTAATTTAGACTAGTCGATTAGTCTAAAAATACCAAAACTGTCCAAATTGATCACAATCAGGCTTAACATTGTCAGCGTGTGTACATGTTGCAGTTCTCTCCAAACCTGCTGTTTTACCTCAGTGGGTGGAGATCACGTTTCAGCTTTCACTTTCTCCTCATTTAAAAAAATAATAATCAGGCTGCTTCATCTTCAGAAGATGAACAGTTACAGTGGCAGAGTGCAAATACAGCTGTTATTCACAGGCAGCGGGACGAGGGCGTTATGAAACTCTTCACTTTATATTGATTGTCTGACTACCGTATCTGAATGCTGCACTGGCATTGGTGCTCAAAAGCGTTCGCTAATTAGCTTACAGTAGCTAGTTTAGCCTAGCAAAATGCTATTTAGCCTAACTTAAAGGTGAACAACCCGATGGCCTGAATTTTTACAATATTAAATGCAGTTGTACTTAACTCAAAAGCAGAGGTTGTGAATCCAGATTAATTTGGACAATGCATGACGCTGCGCTGCAAATTTCAACACAGAGTTGTCTTCTGCGAGCGGAGTTAGTGGCAACATCAGAGTTTGCCGCGTTTAGAGTTGTCCGTGCTCCCTCGCTACTAGGAACCAGGGACGCATGTAAAATCAAGCGTTACCAACTCCACTCGCGCCGTCAACAGATTGTTTTGCGTGTTTCATGTGCACGCTGAGGCAGGAGAGACTTACCGAGCCATTACTTTCAAAAAATAAATAAAACAATCAAATAATACTTTTAACCGACCGAGTATTTATGGTGCCGACTAGCAATGATCCCAGCGTTTAACAGACTAATCGTGCACATGCCTAATAACGTCCCAGTCATTTAAATCAGGTGTGTTAGAGCTGGGAGACATATAAAACATGCCGGTCAGGGGGTCTCCAGGACCATAAAACAGACTCTGCTTAGTTTACAAATACTATGTATCGTGTCCTTGGGAGTATGGCTAATGATTCTGTGCATTGCTGAAAACACGTCTCTATGTATGTGCGTTGAGCGGGCTGTCTCCATGTCTTCACATTACCTCCTCTGTGGGAGCACTGCACTCGGGCAAGGGAATGCGTCTGAACATCAGGCCCTGGTACGAGGTCCTGTGGTGGTTGAACACCTCCTGCACACTCAGGCAGCTCTTAAACATCTTCATCTGCTTGTCTTGCTCCAGAGTAACCTCCAGCCACTTCTGGGCCCGCAGGATCTCCTCCTTCAGGGACACCTCTAGTTTCTGGAAAGCAACACCAGGTTGGACTATCAGGACAGAAGCAAATGGACAGAAGGCTGAAGACACAAGCACCAGACAGGCACCTGAGTACTAGCGTGATATTAGGACATCGGGAAGCATCTGAAAATGTCTTTTAGAATACGAACTCCTCTTGACACCATTAAAGGTATAGTAAGTCACCCTGGAGAAAGATCTTTATGACCCACTTTGGTTGAGTTCCCATTAGCAGAGCCTGGGCTGTGTCTAAACACAAGATTATCGTGCACACACAATTGGTAGCTAGCGGACTGTGAGGAGGTATTTGCTGCATTTGCTTACAATTGCTGACTTAACCATTTAAAAGCTGGTGCGGTAGGCGAGTAGCTTGTGGATTGGCCTCTGGTGTTGTCAGTTGAGGTGGGGATTGCAGCTGAGATATCGACGGCAGGTGGCCTTTAGTCTGCTGCATTTTTAGTTCGCATGGCAGTTTGTTGGCCCCATTCAGATCCTTGTTATAGAGTTCACCCTTCACACACTGTTACATAGCTTTAAATGGAGTTTGGAGATGGAGTGTTCTGCTGTATCGTGATATTTAATATAAAGTTCAAATAAAGTTTTTTATTATTAATATTATTATTATTATTACATAACTGAGAAAACAGGCCTGATGGTACCCCGCCATTATTGCACTACAAAAATGACATTTGTTTTGTTAAAAAAGCAATCACCTTCCACGTGTTTGTTTGTTTGTTTACCTCTATTAGCTGTGGGTCAGAAGATGGCACCGGGATGTGCTGGTCCAGACAAGATGGCTCTCTGGGGGTGAAGACCTGCCCGTTTCCCTCCACCACCAGCTCCTCCTGCAGGTTGACCCACAGCACCTGGCTATGCTTCCTCTTCTCGTCCGTCAGGTAGGCCAGCACTGTCCCAGTAGCCTACACACGACAAGGTCATTAAGGTCATTTATGTAAAGTGGGATTCACCTGTTTTTTTTTTTTTTTTTTTTTTTGCTAAACGAGGTGACGGTCGCAGGCGCTACCTCGGATGTCGGTTGAGCCATTCCATATATGGGCATCTTGGGTACGCGTCTGAAGTTAGCCACCTTCATCTCCTTCATGGTGCTGAGCACATCTGGGGCCAAGTACTCATCAGCGACCTGCACGTAATACATATTATACTGCTATTTATTGGTATGTAAACACTTTCAAGGCCAAATCACATCAGTCATTGAGTTTGTTTATATACAGTATAGTGTACACAATGATTTTACTATTTGGAATTATCCTCCACCATTATGTATATGTTTACATGTACATACATATACTGTACATGTATATGTATGTACATAACATGTATATACAGATTTACATTTTATATCTACAACATGAAAACATAGTTCTTAGCAATCGTGTCTGTCCATTTCCCATTTCGATTATCTGACGATAATGTAATATTATGAGATGTGCCACCACCAGATATGCAGCTTAAAGGCTGGGCTAGTCAGTCTCAAGAATGCTCTTCAACTTAGAGCTCAAATCAAAACAAAAACTCCCTCAGATTGAAACACATTGCGAAGCCAAGCGTCATTGTTGTTGTGAGCGGTGTTCGCCACTTTGTAAATGTTCCTACTTATGGAGCCAGGTCTGCGTAGAAGTACCAGATTCTTTTAAATGTGAGGAGATACTTGGTGAATTTCACTTAACATGTATTCGTTTGCAATAGCTGTCTATACCTTTTTAAAGGCTTACCAACAACCAGATTGAGTGGTTGCTGGACCACCTGGATTATATAATGTATACTGTACACGTGAATTAGGTTTACGACTAAACTCCCATACTATAAAGGAAAACAGTGCAGGTGTTGTCTCACCAGGACACGGGCTCCTCTGGTGACCAAGTCGGCTGGAGCGGACAGCTCCGAGAGGTCCATGCAGGCCAGTAGCCTGTACAGCCACACGTGGTTACACATCCACTGGCTGAAATTAGCCGCGAAGGCAAGGGGATACTGCAGCACATGTACAAAGGCTCTATTAAAACTGTTTTTGTTGTTTAGTTTTCATTTGCACCGGAGAATGTGTTACCTGTTCGTGAAGGTATGCGTTAAACACGATCAGGTAAAAGTAACGCTCCAAACTCTGCATCGTTCTGTGGAGGAAGTACTCTTTGGTACTGCTCCCCTGTAAAAACAGATATTTGTGTGACATTAGCATTCTAGGAATCACGAAGGAGATTCAAAAGCAAGTTATTCTTTTTCATGGTGAAGCGGCGCACTAAAAGCCTTTTACACAATTAACTAAAGGTGGGCGTTAGAAGAGGTTTCCTCCGAGGAGCATTTGATTAAATCCTTCAGCTCTCCAAGGCCTTTTCAGAGTTCGCACCGCCTACGCAAGGAACGTGTTATTTCTCAGCTCACAGCTGCCATGTACCAGCCTTATTAAAACATTAACAGAGCATTCGTTCTACAGCTACAGGGATGATAACGTCGTCACCCACCTGAATCTGATAGTCTTCTCCAAGTCCCTCCAGTTTGCTCTTATTTTCATATACTGCTTCCTTGATATTGTGCATCTCTGAACACAGGGCGATAGCTTGGTCAACCTAATGTGAGCAAACACAAGAGCGAAAGAGACAAACATGGAGCTCGGCTACACGGCGTGATACAGATTTGACTTGTCGCGTGTCGTGCGGACCTTCCCCTTACCTCCTCCACAAGCTGCTGTCCGTTGGGCAGTCTGTCGACGAGGGACTGGATTATGTGGAAGAGCGGCTTGGCCTCCGGAGGAGCTGCCTCGTCAGCTCTGGAAAACACACATTACATAATATATCACGTTTATCCAAAGCGACTTAAATGCATAGTCAGTTATCCTGGATAAAGCTTGTAGATATTTGAACTCCCCTTAAATGCCATAAGGTGCTCTCCCTCAGAAGCTCCGCCCCACACCTTAGAAACGCACTGCAGACCATGATAGTGGTGTGTGGTGCGGTCTGCACCACTTTGTTTGTGTTCCCATTTACAGATCCAGGTTTGTGTAGAAACACTGGATTATAATTTCAAATATTTAATGAGTACATTATTTTTAATGTTACTGCATTGTTTGTCAGTGTAGTTTAACAACATTCAACAACATAAGTGCTTAGTTTGTGTGTGAATAATAATAGTTTGCATGGAAATCAATTAGAACATGGTAAATACATTATACATTATATATAGTATTATTATGAATTCTATTTTATTATAATAAATACCTATGTATAATAATTATTAAATCAATTTTATAATAATACGCATACTATTTAGATATTATGTTTAATAATATCATAGTAGTAACTTTTTACATTTCCGCTCATCACACCAGATTTCCCCTGGTGGCCCTCACTGCACTAGACTACTCTGGCCCAAAGAAAGGGGGGTCACCGCCCACTAGACGGCCAAACGATCAAATCGGGCCTGAATCGTATCAAAGCCACATTGCAATACGGTCTGCATGGCGGCTTTTAATATAACGGCAAAAACTACCACAACGCCCGTGGAGTTCCTACCGCGGCGGTTCCTGCGGCGAGCCACTCAGTCGGTTCATGACCAGCGTTCCGAGGATCATGGCCAGGTTGGTGCGACCCACGCCCATCTGGCAGCTGAACAGCATGGCGGGGAGAGGCCTGGGCATGTCCCGGCTCCAGGACAGGGTGGGGGTCTCCTGTTAGACAGGGTGAATAGAACGACTCAGCGGGGACTAGGTTCAACTGAAAGGACACAGCAAGTGAGATTCAATCTAGTGATCTTTGCAGAGATAACTACGTTAACTCCAGTTCTGGGGTCTCATTTATAAAAGCGTGCGCAGAATTCACACTAGAATGTTGTGAGTGAATGAAACACAGAAAGTGAGTGCGCACAAAATTATTCAGATTTATAAAACAGTGCGCAATCAAATCCCACGCCAGTTTTCCAACCCAAAATTGCCTATAAATGGTCACTGAAACTCCCGGAATAAATATTAATTGATGACTGCAATGATGGCAAAACCCAACAGAAATCCGGCCAAAGTAATTTCACCCGATCACTAGAGAGTTAGTGGGGAATTCATTATAGGCAAACTTTTTGTCAAGTGTGAGAGACTGATCTAATATGACTTATATAATAAATCTCTTCCATCCAACACCGACAAAAGGCACAAAGACGTTCATAGGTAGCCAAGATATAGTCTAAACTAACGTGTAGGAAAAGAACACCCGTGCATATAACACCGATTTATTAGTTTTCATAGATTCAGCATTAAAGCAATGCATTCGATTTGGAGCGTTCTGTAAGGGTGTCCAATCAATATCGTAATTGTTGTATGTATCAATTCAGTGGTTATTGTTCCATAACAGTCCAATAAGGCCAACATTAAAGATAAAACACAAATATACAACTGCAAAACTTCTATTCAGCACGAAACACACACAAGGCAGTGGATTCTGGGGAAAGGGGGTGTGGCATAGTGCCGTCAAACTTTTTGAGAGAACAAGAGATACACTACAATGTTTTCTTTGCGCCAACATTCAGCGAGCTGAAAAGATAACAGCTTACATTTTCTGTTAGAAAAAATGATAAATGTTAGTGTTTCACACATTGTTGGCTCGGCTGTACATGCACCTCTTCATGTGTCTGTCTAACAATTAGGCGTTAGGCTAGATAGACTATATTTCAAATTCATAGTTTAGGTCTGGCGAGGTCCCTTCTGTACGAGAGGTTATATTTCGATCTACTAATTTCAAAACATCTCTCACGGTTGAAAGAGTGCGTGGAGGACCGCACATTCTCCCATCAAGTTACAATTTTTATAGATCACAACGTTTTCGTGCAAAGTGGCGTACGCGCATTTCTAGCCGTTTTGTGCGTACGCAACCTTTATAAATGAGACCCCTGGCACTTTGTTAGTGTGCCTAGTTTGGATTCTGTCAAACTGTTAGACTCCTGTCAAATATAGAAGCGCGGGTGGAGTCTGTGAGTGTGTGACAGATTTGGTTTTAATATTTATTCAGATAAAAACACACGAGTGTGGATTGTGCTTGGTATAGCTTTAATTAACCGTGTAAACACCCAACTAATTTTAATTGGCAATAACACCTTACACCATTCTCTCACCATACTGTACAATCCGAAGATTGATTCTGTACAAAAAACTTAAACAATAAATAATCGATTCCAAAGAGGAATATAAATACGCTAAGCAAAAAAAAAAAAGAAAAAAGATTGTATTTAGTCCCTATATTAGCCAATATAGGGACTGTTGTAACCACCGAAACAGGAAGTTACAACTGGCGAGGAAATGGGCGCATGGCTTGCTGCAGTATGCAAGGCCCGCCCTTGTGAGAGGAAGACTCTGCAATGACACTACCATAAGAGATATGATGAAGGGGCAGACAGTGGGGTGGTGTGAGGCGGAAGACAGTCCACAACTGGTCCAAATGCCGTTTAAAAAGAAAATAAAGAGACTAACTGCTTCCAACTGGACAGGCTGCACCCGAGGAAACCTTTCCGAAAAAAGGCTAGATAAGTGGGAATGGCATCCTGTTTGAATGAGAAGGAACGATGAAAACCAGACAAAATGACGGATTTGGACCTGGCTATTTCCACACAAGGAGAAAGTGGACACTGTGACATCATGCATTAGGATTTCTGTTATGTTCTATTGTTATGGCTATTGGTGATAGATAGCCCAGAAAAAACAGATCAATAACCCTAGGTGTCCAAAAGTGACTAAGCAGTTATGTCCTTTTTACAACCTCTCAAGAGAATGTCCAGATGTTCCGTTCCGTTCCGTTCCACTCATTAATATCTTTAAACGCCACATAAAAACAGCTGTCCTTATAAACGTCAGCTACAAAAATGTAATCCCCCATCAGAGACCAGACGTATGCTAGCTGCAGCTAATGGCATGTGTGTTTACCCTGAGTATGTTAACAAATTCATCAAAGTCTTCCTCCATCGGCGCCCCCTCCGTCGGTAGTGGTAAACGGTAGTACCTGCAAGAAAAAATGTTTAAAAAAATAAACAACAAAATACAGTGTCACCTGAGATTTGAAACAGGGGAGGAAAGCGTTGCTGAACACCAGACATTTTTAATTTCAAACTTTGTTTTCCTGGTGTCACGATTGCACAAAGGATTCTGCATTCTGTGAGGGACTAATTACACCATACTATGTACTTCATGGTACTATCAAACCAATTTCACATATTTAATACATATTTTTTATAATACCGTACATACGGTGTATGTTTTCATAACTGCCATTCATTACCATTCAACTACTTGGAAATGTCTTGTTTCCTACATGCACCCCACAGCTAGAAGCACGTCGCTAGAAGAACGTCGCCAAGTGATGCCATTGTTTTCCTATTGGTACAGAGCGCCTGGCGCTGCTCACCAGTGTCGCTTCGGTGTGATCGGGGCCTTATCAACGCGCCTTTAAAGTGCCTGTTGCAACACGTTTCTGTGTGATCTGGGCCTTAGAGGAATATGAAGTGCGATGTAAACTTAGGGTCATTGTCACAACCCCAGCGGTCTGAGCAGCGAGAGTGACCACAGCTACAGTGGGTGCTATGAAAGAGAACAAACCTGTAGCGTGGCATGGTGAACATGGGCCTCTTGTAGACCTCTTCGGTCACGCGGATGTCCTCCTCGCACGCGATGGCCACCTTCTGTGGCTCGTCCTTGAAGAACTCGATGTCGCTGTAGACGTGGAAGACGTTTTCGCTGAGCTGGGCAAAGTCGTGAAGCTGCTTTCCCGGAGAGAGAGGGGACATTTTAGTTATTCCGTACACTCGCAGGGAAGTTAACGGTACGGGGAAGGAAAAGGGTCCGTCACCTCCTTCCTGATGGTCAACTCCAAGTTTTCGACCTGCTGCTCCTTTCTGAGGCCGTAGAGGTTCTCATGTAGGTTTTCCTTCCTTCTGGGAGTGTAGGGAACAAAGTTGTCGTCCTTGTGCAGGAAAACCACTGGCTCTTCTCTTACACAGAAAAATATAACCTCCTGTTGGCACCCCAAACAAAAAATAACGCAAGATGAGAATAATGATAGCCTTTTAAAGTGGACGTATGCTGCCTTTACCAGTGTTACTGCTTCCCAAAAGCAAATGGAAACACGTGTGTTGTCATGTGACGCATACCACACAAGCTAAGGAATTTAAAGACGTGCTGCTGTGTAATTTACTTTCAATTACGGTCAGTTTCCAGTTGCTGCGAGCAAGATGGGAGATCATTTCTCCTGCAGTCACTGTGACCGCGGCTTTCTATTTGCTTAGTTTTAAAATCTTAACCCGCAGCCCTGGCCGAGCACTTGACTCCTCAAATATTTACAGACACCGCTTGCAAGAACCTGGGCCAGACAGAAAACAGATAAATAAGGTGCTGGGAATCTGGGAGATCTTGCTTAGTTATGTGAAACCCGGCCAATATAAATGATAGCGTGAAAAGAAAAGAAAACATTGAAACTAATAAAAAACACTGACCTCGTGGCCCTGGGCCTGCAGCCTCTGGAGGACCTGTGTGAAGCCCTTCAGGGTCGGCTGACCCATCCCGTACAGCGGGTACGATCCCTTGGCTTGCCGAAAGTTGGGCGCCCCGTAGCTGCCTGTCGTGTTGAGAACGTCGGCCTTTTCGTACACGTCTTGTACCATGAAGTACTCCCCCTGGAACACATGCAGGGAAAATCCACATCGACATAGAGCAATGTCAACATTTTTACTGTGTAATGGACTAACATTTTTACTATGTAACAATGTTATAACAACATTAATACTATAATGGACTAACAGCGTTATTACTATGTAACAACGTTATAATAACATTATTACTATGTAACGGTATAACAGCGTTATTACTATGTAATAATGTTATAACAACATTATTACTATGTAACAATATTATAATAACATTATTACTATGTAATGGAATAACAGCATTTTTTCTATGTAACAGTTATTGTAACAGAATAACAGTGTTTTTACTAGGTAAAAATGTTATAACAACAGTATTACTACGTAATAATGTTATAACAACAGTATTACTATGTAACTGAGTAATGGTGTTACTACTATGTGGCAACATAATAACATTATTATTATATAACAGAATAACAGTGTTATAACTATGCAACAACGTTATAACAACATTATTACTATGTAACAGAATAACAGTGTTATTACTGTGTAACAATGGTACATAGTAATATACAGTAATGTTATATTACTATGTAATGTAATAGCGCAGTAACGCGAAAGCTGAACTTAAATGCGCTTTTTCAACTTCCACTACGGCATTCGTCGGCCATTCATTAAATGCAAACAGACACGACGAGCTAACAGGGTCCTGCGCGCCCAGGGCAGGGGTGCCAAAGGAGATCAAAGCCGCGATAGCAGGGTGACAACGTGCCTCATTCAAAGGATCATAAAACGACGCATGACAATGTTTCTGAGCCACGGTGCAATTCCAGCACGTGGCTGTGATAAAGTTCAGGCACGGAGCGCGCTCAAATGAAGAAAAAAACAAACAAAAAAGCATTTCAGCAGCAGTACGTCATGCTTTATCCCTACCTGGACCAGATAGTGCTCAGGCATGGTGTCTGATATCCGGCCCACTTTGTAGTTGGTCTTGAGAATGTCATCGTGAATCTGAAATTCCTGTCGACAGTTGTACCTGCGAAAAACAAATACGAGAGAGAGAGAGAGAGAGGGGGAGAGAGAGAGATAGGGGGATAGAGAGAGGGGGGGAGAGAGAGAGATAGGGGGATAGAGAGAGGGGGGGAGAGAGAGAGAGAAAGAGAGAGAGAAATATTTCTCCGTCAGCTAGTTCAATTCAGTTATCAACTCGTATAATACCAGGCCTGTTCCTGTAAATCCTGAGACCCCCTATGGACAAATGAGATGATAACAGAGGCAATCACTCTTGGTTCGGGGAGGGGCTTGTGTGTGAGCACGGTGAATGAGAGGGTGGGGAGGGGGGGTAAGGATCTTGTGGGGTGCCATCATGCTGATCAAAGAGGATTAACACCAAATTGTGAGAACGTGGATTGTGGGGGCTGGGATGGGGTGGGTGGTGCTGGGAAGGGGGTTGGACTTACGTGATGACGACAGGCGCCACTTTGTTGGTGATAATGGACTTGGCCTTGCTGTTGTGGATGTTGACCGTCTGGAAAGAGGAGCTACCGCCCACACTACGCCGGCAGTCCGTCATGCCGTTGCTGTGGGCGCTCTCAAGCGGCGACACGGCGGGCACGGGAGGCTGCGTGGCGGCGCTGGCGGTCGTACCCATGCTCCACAAGCGGCTGCCAGGCACACACACACACACATCACACGCGCACGCCCACATAACTGTTTGCCCGCAGCGTCAAAAGCCACGTCTGATGTGTTAAACCCTCGTAAATTGATTTAGTCTGTCCCACACCTTCGTGCAATGACTACATTCAATGTTTGGGTTTGGGTGGATTGGATTGATGTGATATTTCTCATTTCTCTTCCATTGAGATGTTTTTTTTACGCATGAATGGCACTGTGAACGAACAACAGCAGAATGGTAAACTAAAAACAACCCTTAAAGAAAACACTATGGGAACCTTGCGTTCTTCAGATGCAGACATGCTGGGTTTGTAATTTGGCAAAGTGTGACAGCATTTATATGCTAATCATAGACACATAGACCACTTGAAGGAGACCACTCATGCCCCGAAAAACAATCCTTCCGGGCCAATTCAAGTGGCACAATACCCCCCCCCCCCCCTCCTCCTGAGTAAACATGGGGCTCGCACTATACATAAACAAGCGAGTCTTACGACAAACTAGAGACGCAGACTCTGCTTCTCCACATTTAAATCATAGTTGGCAAGGGCCCAATGAATGGAAAGATAGAGAGAGAGAAGGAGAGGGAGATGGAGATGGAGATGGACAGAGAGAGAGAGAGAGAGAGAGAGAGGGGGGGGGGGGAGAAATGAGTACAGTACAGTAAAACTTGCTGGCTTGCATCAGCAGTCAGTAAAATACTTAATACCAGCAGTCAGTCGAAATAAATAGCCTATAATCACAATAATACAATAAATAAATGCATGCGTACACAAACAATCATAGACATGTGTAGGCCTACACCGTTAAGCCTATCGCTGTCACTAGAACTTTCAGATGAGACGTTCTGTGCATCTGTGAGTACAATACACATTCACCGGTCTAGTCCTATTTGGTTCAACAGCTGTTGAGATAAAAGACCTCAAATGTCTGTTGGTGGCACCCCTAGGTTGGTAGAACGTCTGTCTTCTTGAAGACAGCAGTTTAAACTCTTTATACAGAGGGTGTCCTGGAAGGTGACCTGCGCTTCCTGTGTGGCTCTGCTTTGGTAGCAAAGATTGTTTAAATGTACTAAAGAGAGAGAGGGAGAGAGAGAGGGAGAGAGAGAGGGAGAGAGAGAGAGAGACAGACAGACTGTTTTGGAGACTCCTTTAGAGACTCCTTTAAGTATGACATGTCCACTCACTTCCAGACACAACAACGGCGACATGAAATGATTCACAAGCTTTTCTGCAGCGCGAGTGGGACTGATTCGAAGCTGTGGTTCAAAAAGGGGGGAAAGAAGCATCGCAATCAAATGTATATCTGCCAAACACATTTTAGTACTGACTTAGACACCGATCACACCGAGACGCGTTGCTGAAGGCGCGGCCGCTTTGATAAACCCCCGATCACCTGCACCAAAGAGAACGGCTGCCTGGGCCAACTGTCACATTGACGAACAGTGCGACTCCCCTTGTGCTTAAAAGTTGAGAATATTTCAACTTTTATGCGTCAAAAAAACACTTAAGAAACGCAAAACAAAAAGCGCATGCCAGGCCAGTTCCATAGGATAACAATGGATTTGCTGGCGACGCGACTGTGTGTGATCGGGGGCCTTACGTGTCACTAACTCTGCAGACATATTAAGCTATAGTAGCATTGTGCATTCGCAGGTAGGTCAACGTGCAAACATGCATGAGTTTAATGGTGGGTGTGCAGGGGTGCAAGAGAGTGCATATGCATATGTGTGCAATAGTTAAAGAGTCAGCTTATATTATTTGGACACACACACCCACACACAAGATCTCAAGATAACAACAGGAAACTTCAAAGTGTCGTAAAGCGCAAGAGTGTGCCCACATGACTAAAGCACCTTCTTTGAACCACAGCTTCCAATCAGTCCCACTCGCGCTGCAGAAAAGCTCTGCAGAAACGCTTGTGAATCATTTCATGTCGCCGTTGTTGTGTCTGGAAGTGAGTGGACATACTTAAAGGAGTCTCTAAAAGAGTCTCCAAAGAAGTCTCTCTCTCTCTCTCTCTCTCTCCCTCTCTCTCTCTCTCTCTCTCTCTCTCTCTCTCTCTCGAACAAGGCAGCAGTTTGCTCTTCCCCTGTAAATTGTTCTGAAAGCTTGACATTCAACGTTAAATCGGCAACGGCTTCCATGCGGTTTAGTATCACATCACATTAACAGGCAACATCCCTCAAGGAAGAATACTGCCTAATTTAAATAAAATGTTAAACAAAAACAGATGTGCAACAGCTACATCGAGGTCAACGGAGAGCCATGTTCGGCTGCCGACGTATGCCCTGACCTGTTTAAGTTCTGAATCTATGCCAGCAGCATTTTGCAGCCCTGCAACCAAAGAATAACAGAATCTCATCTTACTTCTTGAGGGGTGAGCGATCCGCGCGCTCAGATGCTTTTCTGTGTTGCTCGTATTCCGCCATGGTCCAAATGAGTGTGTGAACTTGGCATGGCATGCAAAAGAACCCCCCCCCCCCCCCCTCTCTCTCTCTCTCCTCTGCTCTCCTTGTCTGAATCCCCTCCCACTCACCCCTAGCCAGGAAGAAACACCCCTCTCTCTCTGAGCGGAATGTAATGTCCAGTTGCTGGGCACGGTCTCCAAATCAATCCGGAGCTCACAGACAGCCAGCGTATCCCGCTCTTCTGCCTGTGTCACGATGTCGAAGTCGAGAGCAGCGAGGGATGTATTGGCACATCTGGCAGACAGATGGCTTCAACGGGTTGTGCACAAAAACGACACGACCAGCTCTCTTTGTTTGATTTAAAGGGCCGACTAGCGAGAGAATGTTGTCATTTTGCAGTCCTAGTTGGAAATCTAGCCTGTTCTGGATCATACAACAACAATAATGACTTTACATGTCTTCATGTCATCATTGTTCATAAGGCATTAGATAATGTCGGCACGGCAACTGGGCATTTATTAACTTTAGTAACTAATTACTTACATATGAAGAACTTTATTTGTGTCACTTTAAGGACATCTAATCTGCAGGTTTCCTGTACCGGTACATACCCACCGCCAAGTCATGCTATAATATCACAACCTGTCGCTAAGTCAATGCTATAAAACAGAGGCTTATCATACCACCCTCATCTGCAGCAGAGCTGATTTTAATGTATAATTACCAGCAGAATGCTTGCTTTTAAAAGGTCTCCGAAGTACAGATCTGCCAGTGGCTTACAGCTTTGTCACTAATGCTGACATCCTAAATGAAAAGGTAAATGAATGAAAAGGAGATTCAAAACCAGAATCTGTCAAAGCTGTCCTACAAGCGCTTGTCGCTTTAGCAAGGCAGGCAGGCGCTCACTCTCCCAGCTGGGGCGGAGGCCTGGGTAGAAATAGCCCTCAGTCATAAACATCCTCCAGGAGAGCCAATCAAGGCATCTCATCAGACATGCCTGTTTATTCCACATGTCAACCACTGCACCGTTAGCACAGGGCCAATAACAAGACGGGGACGAAATGAGAGTTCCTACAAAAATGTGCAGTGAAATCGCCAATGGTTTAGCTATCAGCAGCAATGTCAACACATAACAGACACAGGTGCTTCCTAAAGGCATAAAGCTAAAAAGACCAAAATACAATTGTTTTACCAGGGCATGAAATAAACTCCATGTTAATGAGCATGAAACTCATCTAGCACCATGTTCAATGATGCATCTTTTAAATGAGTAGTAGGCACTCACTCACACAATGGAGTAGCATACAGGCCGAATGGGGGCTACATTCTCAATGGACGTTTCGCCAGAGTTTGACTGATAGGCAATCTTAGTCTGACTAATCAAAAGTCTGAGACATTGCTACAGTATATGCGCCACCGACAGTGTGTCGGATAAACAAGAATCACTGTCTCTCCATCAAATCTGTTACCTTTAAACTTATATTAGCTGTCTACCTGATAGCTGTTCTCCCGTCAGTCGTCCATCCAAAACAAAATAGGCGTTTCCTGCCTGAATAGTTTCACTTCACCTCTATTCTGATAGGCTTTGCGGCGATATTTCTAATTAATTGATAAAGAAACAATCTAAAATTAAAGAGATGACTGTCTTTACCTTAACAGTAGGATAAACTATCATATCACTACTGTAGTAAGTCTATTTTTAAGATAGGCGTTCGCTGTGGGGATGTACCGGTATGACCCAGCGATAGGCTAGAGAGTAAACATTTATTTATAAGATAACTGGCTTCTGGCGAAAGCTTCATTGACTGATCTCAAACCCCGCCCCCCTTAGTTACTATAACTTGATTGGACAAAACTGCATAGTAGGCTATAAGAATAAAATGGACAGTTGACTTGACAGAGTCATATTCGGTACTTCGTCAACTGTTATTTGACAGGGGAAAAAGGGGTGGGATTTCAATAACATTAAATTTAATTGAGTTCAGTCTGTCCTTTCCAGGCTTGAAAAAAACAGCTGTTCGACTGAAATCAAAGTTTCAGTAACTGTGTGACTGTTCATTTAATTTAGCCATAAATGTCAAAAACCATATTATAATTAAAAACAGACCTACAGATGGAATAGTGAATGGGAAGCTATAGGCTAATCCATTAAATTACCGAAATGTAGATTAACCTTCAAATAAATATAAAGGTTGGCGTTGTTGCTATAAGGCCTATGATAAATACGGACAGAGGTAATTAAATAATCTAAGGCATCACTAGTCTACATGTGAAGGTGCCGATTACATGCACCAAGCAAACTGGCTGGACTTAAGTCTAAACATTTGCTAATTACCATTAGCATGATAGCACAGCGAGAGCGCAAGGCCAACTGCAACAAGGTCACTGCCGGAATACAGCCATGGTAACAGACATGTCCCGCTCGTCCGCCAACATTGCTCCATTCAGCAGCCAGCCTATTTAAATTCAGCCGGTGTCCCAACTCCGCTGTAGCGAATCCTCCAGACAAAAGGCTCTAAATGCAGACAGGAAGGAGCAAACAGATGCAGGATGCATCTGTTGGTGGCCCGTGTACTAGGAGGAAGGATGCCGAACGCTGTTCATTCACAAGCGATGCTGGGGGTGGGGGGGAGGGTGTACAGGACCTGGGACAACTATAAACACTGTTTCCCAAATTACATATTAAAAGAGCTATAAATGTATGATGGCGTCAGAAATATCATATTAGCTATCAGTGAGTGTGCAGTTGTATCTTGCCAGCTACCAAAAGATTTCTGACCAATCAGGGACTCTTTTCCCTGATTAGTCCGGCTAATCGACCTTGCCTGTCAATCGGATAAATACACAGCACATAGCAGTTGGTCGATGGGCTTTGAATGGCAGACCAACGGGCTCCATAGAGGGAGCAGAGGAGTGTTTTCGGGCTGTTGACTTTCTAAGTCGTACTTAAACAAAACATAAAACATAGCTACAGCAGCTTTAAGACTGAGGAGAGCTTATGCGACAACACAAATGGTGAACGAGTTCAAACCTGGTGAACCTACCCTGCCACATTGCTATGCTTAATCCAAGACCATGAGTAAAGATGGTTTCCATGGCGCCCATTCATCCCGTCTGACAATGCCAAGCCTGTGACAGCTTCATGGGGAAAAAACTAAACGCTGAAGAAACCCAATGTAGGTGCCATTATCAAAGCAATAACGTATTGCACAATCCTTACATTAGCAGAGGGGCAGTATCATATTAAGTCTAATTATTCAGGTCTTGACTTTGAAGAGCAAAATTCCTGTGCGGGCTAACCTTGCACGCTTTGACTTGTATTCAAGTTGACCATGAACACTTACAAGCTTGGCAATGCTGCCTTGGCACATGATGAGTAGTACTGGAGGGGAGTTCAGAAACTCCTCGGATGAAGCAATTACATTTCTGCATTGAATGATAATTTCATTCATCACAGGATAAGAAACCACAAAAGCCACCAAACATAGGCAATGCTGACACACCTTTGAACAGAGGAAGTGCAAACACACCTTCACAGGAAATGCTTAGTTGGAACCTTTTGAAACATCCTCCCGGCAGCTGTACAGATATTTCACCTCAGAGGTTAAGGGTTACAACCAACTGTGACTCCACAGGACATTGTAAGTTCCTGAACTGTATATTGCATTGTTGCACGGAAATTAACTCAGGGTGCCTTCCAGAAAAAAATATTTTTGCAGAAGCAAAAATAATGATGCATTTGTGTAAGCGCCTATAGGTTAGATGATGCACACATTTTTGTTTTCAAATAAACCACATCCCAGAGTCGGGCAAATAAACTGTGGCAACAGGAAGTCATTCTATGCACTAAGGATGCCATTTCCAAATCTGATCACAATCAAACTACCACAAATAGCTTTTGCACTGTTAGACAAACATTTCTCTGGCCGAGAGAGATTCATAACCAAAACACAGAAAAAGCCACACTAAGACACCATCTATCAACTGACAGAAAGTTGGATAAGTGAACAGGAACATTTTAGATGAAATAATATGCTGAAAGGATGTTTAACTTATAAAACCTGCCAATTGCTTAACATTTCTGTGGAAATGTCAGAGATACGTATTTCAATGCTATTAACATTTAATATGGTTCACAAATCACGTGAATGTCTTCAGCCTGACATGCTAGCTTTCATCATGTCTCTACATAGAAAATATAAAAAGAGGGTTCACATCTATTTCTGAAACTGTGCCTGTAATTTGCTTCATTCCAAGATACATTTAATCCCCTATGATTTCAAGGCTGAAGTAATGTGGCTTTCATTTTTGTCAAACCAAAATATCTGACCACAATTCGCTGTCAGCCCAGCAAGGCATTTCTGACTCGTCATTGCCTTCAGGAACCACAACTGAGACTGATTTAAAGTTGATTTCTTCCATGTTTCACTTCACAGTCAGTAGTCACCTTGGATTTATTGCCACTCAGACTGAAACGTATATGTCCAAAGCATTGGATTAGAACGGGCTCTCTATGATGTGCCTGTACTGTGCTTCAGCCTGCCATAGTGTGTAACACAAGCATCAGTCTTCTGCTAACAGAATACTGACAGTATGTTCTCGGGAAAGCTCAATCAACACTGTGAAGCCACATGGAATGTCAGATATTAGGCTGTGTCCTTCTCACATGACGTTTACTATAAATGGGTGTCTTACACAAATGACTAATTTTACTACATGATGTATAGAAAAGTCGCTCGCTGTATTTCACAATACAAAAACAATAAAATACATATACTTGTTCTTTGAAAACCTTTATTTGCCTTGCCTAAAGCCTACAGTTGTGAGATACGCTGGCACTTTGGTGTTTAAACAAGACGTACATCCCTATACTGTACGTCTATCATGTCACGTCGACAGGGAGAACATATCAAAGTACCTGGCACGTTCCGAGACACCATCCAGAGGTGCTTCTGAAAGTCTTTGAAGAACGCGTGGCAAAACAATTGAAAACGATTTCACGCGAATTGACGACGACAACCACAACCACAACAACAACAATGCCGGCTCTCCGGCCGACGCCAGCCACGCACGCCCTCCTGTCTGCGGGAGTGTTCCTCTGGCTCCGTCTGCTTGCTTGAGACGGCTAAGGCAGGCAGCGGCCGGGCATCATTAACACGTCCTTATATGAAGAGTGTGGGATGAGTCAATGAGAGTGGCCTTCAGCAGAGCGAGAGAGAGAGAGAGAGAGAGAGAGAGAGAGAGACAGAGAGAGAGAGAGAGAGAAACACGCTTCCCCTCTTCACTCGTGTCACCGAGTTACCGCGACGCGTGCACTTTGTTCTGTACCACTGTGTGCGTGCACGTGCACGTGCTTGTGCCTGCGTGCGTGTGTGGTGAGGAGCTGTGTCTGCTGTACAGAGGATGCGGAGGCGGCACGAGGGGAGCTTATTCATCAGCCAGCTCACCAGCCACCAATTACTGTCAGAGGCTCCAGGAAACATACAGTGCCTCCTGTCCTGTCCTGTTTTTTTTTGTTTTTTTTAAACAACAGTCTCTGAAACACATGCGCTCAAGTTGATTAACACATGAAACGCGCTAGGACAGGCAAACGCCAGGTCAGTGAAGCCAGAGAGAGAGCACACAATATGATACTGGACCTCAGGGGATACACGCAATCACCGCACCTGGCTAGAAGGTAACAAAAGCACACGAGTGACATCACACATAAGCCTAATTCATTACGCTGCCCTAATTACTTCATTCATTAGTGGTTAACACTTGCTATGTGTGCAAACGCACTCAGCAGCTGGGCAAATACGTCGTGCTAAGCTCTTAGGCTAGCTGCAGAGGTCCTGTGTGTTCGGCCACTGACCATAACGGCAAGTTAAGATGTATGGCTAGTCATTCTGCATAAACTTGGAGAGCTGGGGGGCAAATGTCAGGTTTGATGGATTTAAGGCTAAACACAGAAGACTTGCTCTTTTCCTTATTATTATGTGCTGCTGTTTAAACGTCCTAACCCAGAGGTCTTCAATGTTTTTCGGGCCAAGGACCCCTTGGCTGATAAAAACACAGCACAGGGACCCCCTATCATAGATGCCGGGCCAACAATAATGTGTATGATGGCGTATAGCGCCATGTATAAAAGTAGGCCTCTAAGTCAATAAAATAATTATTGATAGATTTATATATTTACAACACAGGTTGTATTTATAATGTATATTTTCTGTAGGGGTTGCACAATATTGATACAATGTGATATTGCGATATTGATCATGAAATATGCAATATCTATATTAATTTAGATAAGTGAAATTGCATCAAAATATATTCATAACATATCAAAACAACACATTTTCAACTGACTGGACTGGCACAACAACAGTAATTCCAAGCTACCTAGGAGGCATTCTTCTTGGCCACTAATTTTTCCTCTTTGATCTCTATTATGTCATTAGCTTCCTCAGCCACACATCTTACCTTTCAGTATAAATCAAGCACAACTTAGCCTAACAGCTAACGGATGCATCTCTCCACTAAATAAACAGTATATTGCACTTCCTGCTAAATTTTCGATATGATATTGCGCAACGTGATATTGCTACAACGATAGTGAGTCGATATACTGTGCACCCCTAATTTTCTGACATTTTAATGTTTGGAAGACAATAAGTTTGGCATCAAATAATTTGGAGAACCTCAGTACCTCTGAGGACCCCCTTTTGAAGACATCTGTTCTAACCCAATCATGTTACAGCTTAATGTTCTCTAGTGCCACTAACACTTAAATGAGTACATCAAACATGAATATCTCAATACATCACGGAGCCCATATCTAATCAGAAATTTGAAACAAGATAATGTGCATTTTCATTTTGCCGTTATTTTCACCGTTTGAACATCAGCTCTGTTGCCACACCTGTTCCTTCCTCTCTCAAGCTGCACAGGCCAAGTCTTTGAAGAAGTTCTTGCAAAACCACGCCACTATAACCACTATACAGTAGACATGGCACTTTGTGGCATTATGTAATATCAATGTCAGCATGAAGATTGAATGACACCTTGTGGTAAGAATTGTTCATTGCAATAAACATGGCAGTCGCTCTAGTAGGCTATGAAATGAAAAGCCTAAAAATGTCAAGGCATGTCCCAGCTCCAAATTAATTTATAAATGGTCATTATATGGACAACTTTTCCAAATAGACCTATAGTGAGGATTATACCTATATCAATGTATTAATTGTTATAAAACACCAGCATCTTTAAAAAAGGCCCGAGTTTTCCCTATTAGAAACAAATCTGAAATTGCATTTTGTCACAAGTACGTTAAAATGAGATTGCTTAACTAGCCTAAACACTAATGGTCAGAATTGGTGCATTCAAGAGTGGGTTAGCATGCCAAATCAGTCTTGATTAATTGTGATGTCCGCGATTTGATCTCTGGTGGTAAACCCTAGTTTCTGTCCTCTCAAAGATGCATGGGTGATATCCTAGCTACTACACGAACAACATATGCGAGTTAGCCTACATCAAAGTGAAGAAGGTTAATTGAACGTGCCCTTTAAATTGCACGTAAATGTAATAATCTGGGTTAGGACTATGTTTGCAGCGCGCAATGTATAATGTATGAGAACTTGCTGGCTCATATCACATTCGGTAGGAAATTGCATATTGGCATGCTAACCGTATTTTCAGGTAGATATATGCATGAAAATACTGAAACAGGTGTTGGGCCGAGCAGCTATAACCCGGTTATAACTAGACAATGCACCATCTACAGTAGCCAACAACAAAAACGCGAAATGGACAGTCCTAATCTAATTTAACATCCCATGTGCGGCACTGAGAACATGACAAAGAAATGGGCTGACATCTTTATTTCCAGCCGCATAACGTCAGTATTGGGGGTCCGAGTAGCCTATCTTAAGGGCGGAGGGGTTCGAGCACATGCATACCCCACCAAATAAACAGTCCATCGAAAAAAACAATCACAAAGCTGTTTAGTCTGGTCGTATATGCTGCATGTGAGCAAAAGTATCCCTACATGGGACAAATATGACATAATGTTTCAAAGCACGGACGGCTTTAGGCTACCGTATTGTAGATTGTAGACCGTGTGCCGATTTTGCGCCGACACGGGAAACAACAGATCTAACTTTATACTCACCATTTCAGCACTCGATAGAAAAGTGTCGATCTCTACGAAAACACAGGCTATCTTCTGAATGCCAGGTGTCCGATGTATAGATATCGATAGCTGTTGTTGATTTTTCCCTATTACAAGGGATAACATCCATTACATTATTTTCAAGGCTTTCTCGGGAGAGATTTTGAAAGAAAGGATTCCACTAGCTGAATAGAAATGACTGACTGAGCATGCGCAATTCTAACCTTCATGATTTCGCTACTGTGAAGGACTTCACCTTGGTCTTCACGCACAAATACAATACATGTCGCATTATTTTGCTGACTAATACACTATATATTACTTAATGTAGCCTGCGCCAGTATAGCGATAGGGTTTTAATTAATGTTTAACAATTTGAATAGGCTATAACATCGTTTTCTTGATTCCTATTCCATCTTTGCATTGTGCTTAATTATTGCCTCTTAAAGAAACTCCATCAGTTGTTTGCCTAAAAAGAGAATGGAGTGGCAAGCAGATTAAGAATATGGTCCACTCCAAACAACACGTTGTGCTCATTGTAAACACGCACCCCGGCACCTCATTAACATGTGAATAGGTGATGACCTGTCATGTCCCAAGTCTTGAAGACGCATGTCAATTTCCTTTAATGTTCTCAGCTACTTGTTAAATATGCAAGGGCGGGTGGGGGTATATATAAGGGACCCTCATCTTCTCTGAATGGAGTTTGTCATTACCGCGGCGGAAACATGCGCTCATTCGGACTTCTATGTGTGGTATTGCTGACATCTTTGCTGCTACGGGCTCAAGGGAATCTTAAACATGGAGATGGACTTTCCACCAGGTCGTTGCGTGGCTTTGTCGCGATGGACCGTTCTACGGGATATCACCTGCCCACCTATATGATGCACCTATACAGGAATTTCAAGTCAAACTCGTCACGGCCCTTGGATGTTATGGAGCTGTCTGTTCCTAAGCACGCAGACACCGTCAAAAGTGTGATGGCGAAGAGTAAGGCTTATTTTATAATACATGTTTATATAGGCTTTTCGGTGGGTTTGACCAAGCTTATATATATAGGCTATATCCTATTTTTAGCATAATATTTTAGGCCTATTTATAATATTATTCTTTATTTATTCTTATTATTATTATTATTATCATTATTGTTATTATTGTGGTCCCGGGAAGTTCAAAGCAGCTTACTTTATAAGATATTTGGTTTCTTTGTCACGCAGATATGGCCTAACCTCTGGCGATTAAAGACCCGCTACGATGTTAGATTTTTTTTAGAATAGCCTAATGCAGTGCTGCTGTCAAAGCTGTGTGCCAGACGACCACAGACGGCTTCAATCCACATCCGTTTGAGGGTGAATTACCACGCAGGGTTTAGCGTGTGAAAAGCCTGGTTTTCCTCCCTAATTCTCAAAGCAAACCTTTTTTCTTAAATAGGTGATGTTGATTAGATATCTTGCCAGACATCCCCTATACAAATCTCTTGTTAACTCAAATCAACAACTTCCCTTAGTTCTTTCGCACTTGGCTTGATTAGATTAGAGGTCGACCTCTTAATAAAGGTGCGGGTTTAACCTGATGCACAACGCCACCGGAGCTAACATGCCCTCCCGCGGAATTAAATTCCACGTTGCTGTTAGGTGTTAGAGATCTTACCTTGTTTGAATGAGGATATGTAGAAGTCGAGGAGAACCGAGGGTGTGTTAAATGCTTGGTTTCGACCCGGTGTTTGCTTTGAGTGGATTAATAGCCTATCTTCCAGCCGTTGCCATTCATGGGCCCTTCAGTAGCGCACCTCGAGAAGTTGTTTCACCCCTTTAATCAACCGTCCACTTCAATAGACCTCGATAGATCACTTTACTGGACAATGCCCAGTAAAATACATAAAATGCTTTAATCTTTGTGATTGAATACTCCACCTGTTATTCACAATTACCCTAATTTACATATCCCTATATCCCCAAACTATAACAATATTTGTGACCGGGCATGCCATGAAGACCATTCCTTAAAACAAATGAATACATTTAACATGCTTTCATTAAATGAGGACATTAAATAGACACACACACACACACACACACACATATATATATATACACACACACACATATATATATACACACACACATA
>JAODOY010017820.1:0-13069 GCA_025399855.1 Forbesichthys papilliferus | reverse complement strand
GGAAGTTTGGGGTTCCTTGCTGAAGCTGCTGCCCCCGCGACCCGACTCCGGATAAGCAGGAGAAGATGGATGGATGGATGGAAGGTTTATATTTACCACCACAATGATAATATAAATATGTAGGTCATGTCATATTTATTATCCACCTTTTATGTTGAAGACAATCTGAAAGTTTTCACATGAATGGAGAAAACAGATATAACAATCCAAATGTAGTGATTGTGATATAATATGAACCTGTATAATGCCAAATGTATTTGCAGCTACAGCAGACTGCTTCCTCTTGAAATCTTCAGGCTTATACTGAAGGATATTGATATATGCACATATTGAGTGCCACAAAAGATTAACCACAGTAGAAGGTCTAACAGATTATTTCTATAATTTAAAGGGTTGGCATAATTTAGTAATACCTGATAATACATAGAATGAATAGAAGGAAAGTTCTATTCAGCCTGACGGGATTACATTCTCTAACTGTTCAAAGAATTTATGGGTCACATTGAGAAAGTGGCCAGAGATGTAAGCATTATCATAACATGTTGGTTGCACAACATTTTGGGCAGCTACAACAGGAAAATTAGAAAAGTAACAATCATCATAATCATCTTAAATTTAGAGATTGTGTTGAAAATATATTTACTGTATGCAAATACATATAAGCTCCTTGTTAAAATACATGACATGTAATGTACTGTACTAGACGATGTTTGACTGGAATACTTACTGAGAAATGTCTGTAAAATTCAAATTTGTATGTTTCTGAAAATATTTGGAAAAATATTTGGAAAAACAAACTGAAATCTTAGTGGGGGAGTAATAGACACATTTGAAATATGAAAAATAAAGCATTTTTACAGGGGTGTGTGGACCTTTTATATCCACTGTATGTGTACTACCCTACTGTGTGTAAATCTGTGTTATTATATATTTAGGAGATTCAGGGAGTGGTTAGACTTTGGAGAGCTTTTGTTTGTGTGTATTTCTATGTGTATTTTTATATATTTAGGAGTCCATAGATGAGGTAGTCGATAGGCTTGGTAGGACTTTTGTTTGTTTCCATAAGTGTAGATGTGGCATTTTTCTCATAAGAATATCTTGATAATGAGATGGCTCATCTCAAAGTTTATCCCAATACATTTTCATATATCATATACCATATAAAAAGGCTATGTTGTAGAAGCAGTCTTGCAACTCTGGATAGACCTACTAAAATAAATAAATGATTGTTCAGGCCTGTACTGTGATATGCAATGACAAGGAACACTGATGTCTCACATCTTAGAATATCTAGTGTTAAATGCATTAAAGGCTCTAAAAGAACACATTGATATCACATAGCACATCTTATATAATGTTTGTTTAAACATTCGTAAATAATTTCCTCGATGTGATGCATGGATAAAGGGAACTCAACTCTGGCCAACACCTTTTTAAGTCTGTATTAAAACTTAATGTATTGAACAATGTGTGCTGTTAAATAGAAGTTTTTCTAGTTCAAAGACGGGGAACAATTACCTTTTCCCAACACAAGAACCTCTGGAGATCTTACTAGTGTTTACATGTAATCTTTCCATAGTTTAACTGTGATGTTTGCAAAAACAAAACCCTCTTTAAATATTTTTTGTGCAGCATGAATGCAAACAGTGGATGTGCTAAGTGTTCAGCTGGTGCAAATACTGAAATTATGCATATACTGTGTTTTGAATGTCCTTGATCAGTTATGGCAGGTCCCTGGAACTATTCACACTACAGTGAGTACAGTTATCCAAACAAGATGCCCCTGCAACTCTGAATAATAGTCGTAAATGCTACAGTACATCTGTAAATGCCATGCTGTACATGAATAAGGTACTTCAAACACTTGGAATTACACTATGATACAAGGACGAGGTCTTTTAAGAGCTTTCTTAAGGAAGATTACGAGTGTTAAAATGCAGTGGGAAATATACTACTAATAAGCTGACATTAACAAATCATGTGGTCGATCTGTCATATTTTCATATTGCATGCTGAGATTCATTCCCCTCCATCAGGTTTCTTAATTAGTTGACATGCATCTCTTCTCTTGCCTTATGTTGAATCTTAAATATTGTGTTTTGTTCACCATGAATGTGTTTTGGTACAGGTTTGAGAAGATGATCAGTGGACTGTACATGGGTGAGTTGGTTCGTCTGGTCCTCGTAAAAATGGCCAAAGATCAGCTGCTGTTTCAGGGCCGGACCACACCGGACCTCCTAGCCACTGGACACTTCCCCACCAGCTATGTATTTGAGATGGAAATTGACAAGTTAGTGTGTGTGTGTGGGTGTGTGTCTCAAATTCCAATATTGTTCATTTTTATATACTTATCACTAGCAAATGTAAGTTTAAATGGTCAACCCATTTAAATATAATAAAGTTCCAATCCTTTTTCCAGCCCTGTAATCTATCTATAGCTATCCTTCAACAATATCTGTAGAATTCTCTAGTACAGTCTTCACTCTAAAAATTAAATATTCCTTGATAAACACCAGGTAATGGGCATGGGATATTTAAAGTCAACACTATTTATAAATAAATTACAGGTATGTACAAGTTGCTAATTAAAACATGATTGCCCTGCGTCGCAACGGGCTGGTGGATTAATTTCCGTTTAAAAAGAAGAAAAAAAGCTTGGAAACACAAATGTACCACTGCTCTGCTATTTGTTATTGTAGCAATTAATTGACTATTATTCTTGCTCACAACAGGTAGCTCTGTTTAATGGAGCAAAGAACATGTTTGACGAATTTAGACCAAACCACTTAAGCAGGCTACCCCACAGAGCAGTTGGGACCATTAGAAAAAATAATATATATAAAGAATTCTCCTCACCTTTGCTTGCAGGGACAATGAGGGCCTGTTGACTACTGAGAAGGTGCTCAGGGGCCTTGGTCTGGAGCCATCTGCTGAGGACTGCATTGCCACCCAGAGGGTGTGTCAAATTGTATCCACGCGATCGGCACACTTATGCGCTGCCTCTCTGACGGCAGTGCTGCGGCAGATTCGTGATAACAAGGCAGCTGAGAGGCTGCGCACCACCATAGGTGTGGATGGCTCCGTGTACAAGAACCATCCACAGTAAGTTACCTCAAGTCCAGCGCACAGCAGGGCAGCAGCCAGAAGCTAAATTTACTGGTGGAAAAATGCCTAGCCGTTTGGGCTTCGTGGTACAGAAAGGAAATGCAATCAGTGCAGAAAATGTTCAATGCTTTGGTCTGGAAAGCTGCAAAGATACGAGGTTTAAGCAACCACATACTATTTGGAATGGACCACAATTCACAATAGCTTTTATAGTAGCTGTATAGAGCTTGTAGCTAATTTGAACATAATGTGATGATGTGTTGAGCGGTAGACTGATTGTGCCCTTTTTATATTTTTAATCAAATAATTTGAGTGTGAATCTGTCAATTGCACCAATATAATACTCCTAATCAGTGTTAGGCAGTAACTGGTTACTAGTTACTTTAATATTATACATTTTTCCAGTAACTAGTGGTTTAAATAATTACTTTTTTTAAAAACAGTAATAATATTACAATTACTAATCCAAGTAATGCTGCATTACTGCGTTACAAGAATGAGATTTCTGGTCATAGCAAACTTGGGGTAGGCTAATTGAACCAACTTGTCCAATCATCTGGTTTAAGAGGCTGCAATGTTTTCACTTTGGTTGATTGTTGACTCCTAAGGATAGTTAAAGCTAAAATGAGCTGGCTACACAGGTTGTCATTTTTCGCAAGGGGCGAGGCAGGGTAATGATGGTGAAAGTAATATTGTAATGTAACTAGTAATGTAAGTAATTACTTCTAATACCCAGTAGTAAGTAAAGTAAATGGTAACTTATTACTATTCCTGAGTAACTTGCCCAACACTGCTCCTAACTGCTTTATGGCTCTTTACTCATAGTGAAAGAAAATGATGTACAAACAATGTCCCACATTTGTCAATTTGCCAGATTAGTTAGATCATATCAATATGGAAACACTTGAGTTATTTTAAATGACTTCAGTTGTCATATTAATGTTAAAAATGTTGCCATTCATAAATTACCTGAGATCAAGTACAGGTTTTGCATGGGAAACTGGGCAAAGGTAATGAATGGATGACTGCTGCAAGTTGATGGAAGGATAAACGGTGATTGGAGAGAGGTAGTGGTCTCAGATGTTTTCACCAAGCATCCATTTGTAGGTTTGCCAGGAGGCTCCATAAGATGGTGCGGCGTCTGGTGCCCGACTGTGACGTGCGCTTCTTGCGTTCGGAAGACGGCAGCGGGAAGGGAGCGGCCATGGTGACGGCCGTGGCGTACCGCCTGGCCATGCAACACGCCGAGCGCCAGCGCATCCTGGATGGCCTGCGGCTGAGCCGCGAGCAGCTGCTGGAGGTGAAGCACCGCATGGCAGGGCAGATGGCCCAGGGCCTTTCCAGACACAACCACACCAAGGCCAGCGTCAAGATGCTGCCTACTTACGTCAGGTCCACCCCAGACGGGACAGGTACGTTGTGTGTGTGTGTGTACTTTGTACCTTTTTTTCCAGAGTATCATATTAGTATTTTTTCCGCATTATCGTATTAGTCTCACTTAGCTTGCCTGATGAAAATCAACATGTCGATTCAGAGCGGATAGCATGCGGTGGAAAAGTGACTTGCATTGTAAGACCAGCCAGACAATAAAAGTGTGATTTATTATCTGGAAAATGTGTGGGTGTTTGTTTGTTTATTTATTTAATTATTTATTTTTGAGGTGATGTGTGTGTAATACTATAATGGAAACACTGAAAATCGATATTTTCTAACCATTATTAAAGGGCTACAATAGTAGTAGAGGACCAGGTCCCCCTGGAGCCCCATACATTCCCTGGACTAGGCATACTTATTTTCATTATTCTCTAGGCTGACCTACAGCAGCTCAAGGTCGTATAGTTGAAGCACCTCTACTTTCTTCTGACAAATGACTGCAATTTGACTTGTGGTCTGCAAGGGTAGAGGCAAACAATAGAGACAGTTGTTACTATAGGAGTGGATTTATAGCAGACTTCTATGTCAATTTCTTTTAGTATTTCGTCAGGCCGGTGTGTGTATGTGACGCGCTAATTGGTTGGCTTTTGTGTGTGTATATACAAAATGTATTTGCGTTGGGCCAATAGACTATTTATTTGTCCATCTCCGATGGCTGACAGACATCATGATGTTGAGGAGGCATCGTGATGAAAAAAGTGGTTAAAACGTGGCAACAAGCATTACGACTGAGTTATAAATATCTCATGAAACTTGCAATACGGTATCCGCTTTGTCAATATTTTTCATTTTTGGACATAGCCTAAAATATATATTGACAAACATACAGCAACATGTAAAACTTAATAAAACTGTAGCCTATTGAAAATAATGTAGTCTACCCTAATAAAGCAGGGATACCTATATTGTTATTAAATAGCCTACTATCATCTTTGAAAGATTTATCTTATCATCAAAATTGAGGTGGCAAAAGTACCACCCAATAAAATGACTGGACCTACAGTAGCTGGCCACCCCAGTAGAACATTTCTGGCTACTCAGTAGAATCCAAGTTACGGCCACTTTGTCTACAGTACCATGCAAAAAATAACTAAGTAAAATAATAGGCCAATAGTCTCATTGGCCGTATTTGCATTGAGCGCGGCCTGTGGCTATTCATAAATGTTGATTATGATTTTACTGGAGTGATCCACAATTCAAAAAGGGCAACGGTTCTCTGTGAAAACTTGGAACAGTTCACTGTCCGTCCGGGTAACTCCGCGATTGGTCAATAGATCCTTGTCTTCCAGGTTTGGCCAGTTTGTTGCAGTGATTTCAAAAGCGTGTTGAGCTCTTTAATTTCAATGTTTATTTCTTCTCCAAATAAATTGAGAGGAAGAGAAAGAGGCGATGCAGGGGAAGAAAATAAAAGATTATGTCCTTAATGTTGGAAAGATGACTACTGCTTGTACATATCTATATTTAAAAAATACATAAGGCCAAGAGAAAGGGACAAGGTCAGCAGCCAACGTACAATAGTCCACATTTGATTTTTATTGAAGTACAGAGGTCCAGACAGACTGGAGATGACAAACTAACACTTCATCCTAATGAGAATGCACCATCGACCTGTGACTGGATTGCAACGGTTTTCAGCTTGACTGCCGCCATCTGTCTAAATACAGCGTTACCAATCGTATCGGCCTATATTTACACACAGATGCACTCGCCCCTTGTTTCAATTTAGAGCCTTTTTTTTGTCATGTTAGCCTACCTTCACATGACACACGTTTGTGTATATTTAACAGCAGCATCAACCAACACTCGCTCTCCTCTGGCTCTAGCAGTTACCGTCGCCGTGACAACTGTATCAAGATTGGGAAGTATGCTACATTACAACATTCGGATGAAAACAGGATTGCTGTGAATGATCTCCAGATACAATTCAAAGTCACTTACATTGTACTGATCAATAAGGATGTAGATTAGGAGTGAGAAAGTTATTTAATGCGCTCGCAAAATTGCAACCTAACCAGAAAAAATGTATAAAATGCAAGAACAATATCAACCTAGGACCACCTGACTTCTGAAAACACTGTAAATAACAAAAACAAATTACCTTAAATCGGCTGTTGTAACCTGAGCTCCTCTGTTCTTTGTTTTCAATGCCGTGTGCTCGTTTGTGTGTGTGGCCCAGACACCATTTGTTTGGTTTGATGTACTTGTCCTCTAGTATGACATCTAGGACCCTGCTGTATCTTCCACCCGGCGCAAGCAGCAACACAAGGGTGACAAATAAAATTGCCATTTTCCCGTCCAGAGCCCACGTTGTTGAAATATCAAATGCTCAATTCAGCACCATGAGGTGTGGTGCGTATTGTTGGCGCATTGCTATCTTGAGGCAGAGGAAAGAGCGATTTATCAGCAAAAACCTTGTCTAAAGTCAATGCACATTATCAAGACAGTAGCTCAGATGGCGGGTGCACAATACACGTACTCTCTGTAGGACTGGGAGATATGGACCAGGAGTCATATCTCAATATTTTTCAGCTGAACGGGGCGATACACAATATCGCTCGATATTTTGTTTATGGGTTAAATGCTCGGTTGTAAGACAAGTATGGTCTGTTTGCTGTCAGAAATGCCTTTCAAGTCTTAGAGAGTCTAAGAGCATAATCGCGCCCGCAGAACCTAAATAATCACCACAGCTTGTTTGGTTTCACACTGGTTGGTTGATAGCAGCGAGAGCTCATACACTTCTAAATGAGCCGGAGAGATTATTCCAATCAGGGAAGAGAAAGAAAAGAGAAGAGCTTGTGATATGAATTGGTTGGGAACATGCAGTACCAGGAACAATCACAAACTCACATGGGGAGTCTTCATAACATGACCATCTCTATATATTGGCCTGACTTTGCCTATGTGTGTGAATAGTGAACACTCACTGGGATGGCCTGTTGTCCTCCTCACCAGAGCACGGTGACTTCCTGGCTCTGGACCTGGGTGGCACTAACTTCCGTGTGTTGCTGGTCCGCGTTCGGAGCGGCAAGCGACGCCGTGTGGAGATGCACAACAAGATCTACACCATCCCCCAAGATACCATACAAGGCACAGGAGAAGAGGTACCACACAAGCCTGCCCAATTTCTTGTTTACTGTTCTATACTATACGACGTATATGTTTTGTTGACAATGTGTGTGGGTGTGTTTTCTTTTAGCTGTTTGACCATATTGTGCACTGCATTGCTGACTTCCTGGAATACATGGGGATGAAGGGAGCGTCGCTGCCACTTGGCTTCACATTCTCATTCCCCTGTCATCAACACAAGCTAGATCAGGTAATACTTGTATTGTGTTGATAAGTGGTTGCGAAGGAATATGAAATAATGATATCTTAAAACTAAATGCTGTTGTCCATATATATGAATGGATAACATACATTATAACGCATAACTTAGCAATCAATGTTTAAATGTATTTGTGTGCCAAGACTTTTGGCATTGTTATATTTGCTAAAGTAGGCGCACCATAGCACAGCTTGAGTAATTGGACCCAAAAACACAATTTTCCAAACAAACTTGGCAGATTAACTTGAAAATGTAACTTGTAATTCATAACCAGGATAAGATATTACTAAAGAAGATTAAAACTACTTGCTGTAAGTGAGGTGAGTTGACGTCGTATAGCAACCCTATAAGACCTATTATCTCATTGAATGACACACCACCAAATTGTATGACATGATTTCCCTTAAAAGATGACAATGGCTTTTAATTACATTGACAGAGCTGAATATTGTCATCACTCTACAGCAGGATGACAACAGCCGATTAGGTGTGCAGAATCATGTACATCATTTGAGATGAGATGAAAATAAAACATCACTCAAATCATGTTCTTCCATGTACGATAATCATAATTTAGTTGAAAAGACAAAATACCAAAGCAAAAATAAGCATTCAAAGTATTATTGCTAAATCTTGTTTGCCTATCAACACCTATTGCATCTTAACCATCATGGAGTGGTGGATTCCACCCTCTGTTGTCCCATCCCATGGTTTCTTCTCTTTTTTTCATATTTTTTTTATAAATGGACGTTTTTCCTTGCCTGGGGGGGTGGAGCAGGTTAAGGGGGTGTTTGTTTCCATGTGAAATATAGGCTGTAAAGCCCTTTGAGACTATAATGTGATTAAGGGCTATATAAATAGCTAGGTGTATACTGTAGTTTGCGAGGAACAATATTGGTAGTAAGATTGTGGTACCAGTTACAAAGCATGTTGCTCCCAGGATATGGTCTAAATGTACCTGTATACGTCTGTGTAAATGGGGTGTAACATTCACACACACAATGCTTTTGTGATTGCTTTAGGGCATTTTGATCAAATGGACGAAGGGATTCAAAGCTAGCGGGTGTGAGGGGGAGGATGTGGTCATGCTTCTTAAAGACGCCATTCATCGCCGAGAGGTATGAATGCACACAACATCCTAACTTGTTTTCATATAGATGCATTTGTGTGATCCCAAATATCTGTATGCATGCATCTGAGGCTCATGGAGGAATAGCGTCATACATTTCTATAATTTTTCTATTGCGGAAGGTTGCGGAAGATCAACTATTTTCACATTTGAGAAAAAGCATCCAATCTGTTGTTGGATTGTCCAGCCCCCCCCCCCTCTTCCTTTATCGCTAGATGGCTAGTAAGATCAAATGTATAGTCCTTATCCTTCTGTTCTCACTAGCAGCAGCTCAGCACATCACTACCACAAAATCTGAGCGTCTCCGCTGCGGGTCTCATAATCTCACTAATTTCACTGGTTAAACAAATAATGGGAATATATAGCCTACAAATAAATAGGCCCTATAGACTACATGATACAAAGTAGCATGGTCTGTGGTGACTTATAAGATAATGTAGGCTATGGAATGTTTGCGTTGCTTAACTGTTATGCTTATTTATACAGTTCTACACGCGTTATTTTGTGCTGTTACTATCTTGTCTCTCAGCTGTGGGGGGGGGGGGGCGTGGACACAGGACGACATTACACCATACTCACACCTAACCGATAACCTATTATCGTAGCACAGCTTTTGTCAGACCAACATACCGCTACTTAGAATTTGAGGTAATTAGGTACTGTACTCACCTACCCTATCCACCATTCGACAACGGTCCAAAACAATCTTGGTACATTGGCAAATGTCCAATCCAGTGAAATATTTTGTCCAAAACGCATTGTTAGATTAATAAATTCTGCTGTTACATTAATTTTATATTAGCCTGCAGATGTAATCTTCCATATATTCTGTCATACTGGTTTGCAAACCAGTAACACTTACAAACAAACCAGTAACACTTGTGAATGATGAAAATAACTACTGCAGTCTGAGATTGATTGGTTGACAATTGAATTTAACCAATAGGAGCTCTGCAAAATATGAAATAGCCAATGGCAGTCCGTGTTGAAATTAGACCCCATCTCTCTTCTGTCAGACCAGCCAGCTGGAAAAGGTGTGGTGATGAGTGTGTAGGCTTAACCAGTGGAATACAGAGAAACAGAGAAAAAACCATAAAAAGGCAAATACGCATGCAGAAAGCTAAAAATATAATAATCTAATCCCAAAATTGAAACTTGAATACCAGAACAGTGAAATATTCTGGTCCAGCCCTACTACATGTTGATAGGTAGAACAACTCTGCTGAACACTGGCTGTAAGGCCAGACGTGTCCAGTACCACTCGCCATGCCCCACTGTTCAACAGACTAGTGTGCCTTGCATCGTGATACCTAGCCAGCAGACACGTCATATAAGATATTCCATTGGTGATGCTGAACATCTGAGCAAGAGTAGGCTACTGTAGCCTATGCAGTTACTAAACTGATTGATTGCTTTTCTGGTGTTCTCTGGTCATTCAACATTTTAAAGATCAAAGAGGCTTTTCGTGTGATGACAGGTAATTGGCAATATAAAAATATTCAAACATGCAAACCATATTTTCCACAGGAATTGACTATGCAGACTATACAGTATGCTCCATTAGAGTGCCACTGGGAAAACGAGGGGGATTGAAGTATGTGAATAAATCTAATGTTACAGCATCATATTGAAATAGCCTATTTGATCTGACAGGTAGACTACATTATGTATACATCTACAGCATCTGCATTATGCTGTCCATTATTACTGTAGTCCTAACATTATCAACATGCATTTTTTTGGGGAGAAAAATAGAGCATGAACGATTATGCAAAGACTCGACCGGCATTGCTGACCGTGCCCCTTTTTATGTGAATGTTCAAAAACTCAAATTACTGACAACTTAATCACCATCATTGTACAGTTTAACTGAATTTGTTTAACTTTTTTCATTCAGATGTATTTAACACCAAAATAGCTTTTAACAATAGAGATTCTGTATTGGAATCATTTTATTCACTAAATGTGCAGGGATATGCAGGATATGCAGAATTTGCATTGGTGATTCAACACAAGATAATCTGCATGTACAATTGGCATGTCCATCCACATGAACACGCTAATTAAGGCCCCAATACACTTGCTTTTGTGCAACACGTTAATGTAGACAAGCGGCTGTGTCGCGAAAGAAATTGTTCACATACTTGCCTGAGTACCTTGTGTGTGCTTGGAAGATTTAAAATATATCCAGTAGCGGTCAGATCAGGGCCGACTCATCCTTCGCTGAAACCGGAATATTTTCATTGATTACCTTCGAATTTCCACAACAACAACCAACATGTCAAAATGCAGAGCAGCATGGAGACATCATATCGATGTTAGGTAATTACAAACTAGCTGTACGAACTTATCTTCATGATACATGAACATTCCGCCATAGTTGTTCTTTGTTTATAAACTGCTGTTGATCTGCCAATCTGACCCTGCTACTGCACACGTTCATGTGATGTATTGCATCATGGCTACATGTAGCGATAATTTCTGAGGACACACACAAACTGCGCTCCACAGGAACAAAGGATACGCGCCCAATACACATGTTAGCCATCTTGCATAAGCGTACAGTACACGGAATTAAAAACAAATATATCGCGGGTATAGTAAATCATTTTTGAACGCTTTCTAAATTCGCAGTCATATTCAAAAACAAAAATGCCTCTCCCTTCAATGCCATAGGGTGTTACCTCAGAAGCTCTACCCTACACATTGTAAATTCATTGCTAAGGCTAGGATATTGTTTAATGCAATCTGCACCACCTTTTTGTGTTCCTACTCTATTTACATGGCCTCGGCTGCTCTAAACCTGAAATCTGTGGCCCGTGTATTTTGCAAAGGCTTATATTTTGTATCATATCTTCAGTACAGAATGGTACAGAACGGTAAATTCTAGAAACTCACGTTCCTTTCCTCAAAATCCAGACATTCTGCTGAAGAAAAACATGGATTGTGTTACTGCGCCTAGCAGAGCCTCTACAACACAGCGGCAAATTCGACCTATTATTAACCTACATACCTACATTATATTAGTCTGCTCAGCAGACAGTGTTGCTGGCATTCACATTTTGGCAATCTCAATGATGTGTGTACCGTCGTAATATGTTCCCTGGAAATAATTACTTGGTTTAACTTTTTTTTTTAAATAAAAACTGCATAAATGATCAAATAGATAAATATATAAAAGTATACCCAGTGAAACTCAGGGCTTATAAATAAGAGTGCATACACTTAGATAAATATAATGCAACTAGTTCAATTCATTTTGTATATTTTTATTTTAACTAATCTGTTTGAGAGTTAGCCAAGGCATGGAGGAATCAAAATGTCTTTGAAACAAAATGAAACACTAGTTTTCCATCCTTTTAGATTATAAAAAACTAAACACATAATATCACTCACAAACAGTGAGTTCAATTTCTCAAAAATATTTTGATGATATGCTAATTGTATCTGAGAGGGTGCTGAGATCAGACATAAAACACTTCATGATACTTACTACAGAAATCTTTTAAAAACCATAATACGTATCAAGCAGAAAAGCGGCCAAAAGACCTTTCGGGTTCAGCGGGTTAAAGGTACCAGATAATTTCAGAACAGAGAACGTTAAGTTAGCAGACTACAAGGAGATATTTAGGTGTTTGAGTAAACTGAATTTTGATTTAGGTCTTACTTAAATAATGATTAAAGCTTGGCTATGGAGAAACCTATGTGGTGTAGCATGTTTCTGAGGAAGAGAAGATATTTGTAGTGTTGCACAAACAAGACAAAGAGGGAGGTGAAATGATTGTGGTGAGGGGGGGTTACAGTATGTTGACCTGGGGCTAATAACTCTTTCATGTGGGTGTATAAAAAACTCAAATGTGAAATTGAAATCCTTCCTTGGTCATCAGACTGTCAGCCTTGTCTATCCTTTTGTAACCTTATAGTTTCAGTATTACACAAGTACAGTATTCAAACTGTAATAGTCTTAACAAGACTAATATTTACTTGCATGTCACTCAGAGCAACTGATTATGTGCAGTATTACACTAACATTGCTGTACATGTCATTCAATACCGTGAAACACATCACTCCATAT
>JAODOY010017808.1:7500-50563 GCA_025399855.1 Forbesichthys papilliferus | reverse complement strand
TATTTGCATGTACTTAAATGAGGCTCTAACTGTTTATGTAGCCTAGCTAAGTACATTACCAGTTATTAAAAGCTCAGTGTATCAAGTTCCTAACATTTTATGCTGAGACTGCCATCAAAGATAGAGTCAAATGTCAGCTCTTCTGAGGCTGGGGGGTTATCTACAGTATGTGCCATGGGGTTGGCTACTGTAATAATGTCTGTAGCATGCATGGTCTAATGTCCGGTTCTCATTGAAATATGAAGTCTGTGGCTTTGTGTGGCCTGCTGGGGGCTCTGAGGAAGTACCACTGGGACCTCAGTGACTTTGTGCCCGCATGAGAATGCTCCTAGGGCAGGTAAACATTCACGAGATCCCGGTTGGGACTCCGCAACCGCGAGGCGAAAAAGCATAGGTTAAAATGAATTGTAGTAAATTACATCATACGCACGTGAATGTTTGCAAAGCATATATGCGACGTAGTCCAACATATTTTATTTGTTTCAAGGATGGTTTTGTTTCACTTTCGCCATGTTTATCAACGAACCACTGATGTCACATGACAATAGCGGAACAGTGAGACTGTTTACTAGCCCAGAAAATCTTTATAAACTGGAAACTACGGCTAGAAAGTTTGAAGGCACCGTTTGCATATCTTACGGTACTGTTTTTTGTGAATGTATGATTCACCAAATGATAATCCGCCTGGAACGCAAAGTAGCCTACTTGCTGTTTTTCGTTTCGACAAGTGGAGGCAGAGCTGCAGCTACACTTCCAGGGTACTGTACGCATCCAGGTTGGATTTCGGGTACCTACGGTACTGTGCAAAAACATTACACAGCACATCTCCGCCACTAATCCCACTCTCCTGCTCCGAGAGGACAGCAGTGAACTGGGAAGTGTGATGACAACAATAAGAACATTTCTAATGTATGGTGAACCCACGCACCTTGCCTTGCTCCACCAGCGGGAAAAACCTCTCCGCTTCCTTGTTGAAGGCTGTGATCTTCATCTCCCCCTATTGTTGAGACGGCCGGGATGCAACATGGCAAAAACAAGGAAGCAGAGCGTAGCGTAAACACACAATGACCTGTGGTGACATGGAGGGAGGGTTAAGGGCACGTCTTACGCTCTCATCCACGACGTCAAAGGAGAAGAGGCGGCCCTCTCCTCGTGAATTATTCCAGGAGCGGATGTTGGACTTGCTGGTGACGCGTGCTCTGATGGTCCACCTGGGTGCACAGATACAGCATTGGAGTGACTCACTCACCGTGGCGAAAACAAAACATTCAATGGAGTCATATGTATCACATCAAATAACAGTGTCAATAAACGTGGCAGAAACCGGTTGAAAGACATCACTCTAAAGGACACTAACACTAGAAAGGCCACATCCAATAACACATAACGTAAAAGCAAAATGTTTCCAAAACCTTTGCACATATAATAAAATTAAAAAACAAATCTCTCAATCACAAAAATAAAAATGTTTTAGTTATATACTGTAGCAATGAGAGATTTACATGTATAATCTCAATACATACAGTACTGTAAGTATTCAGACCCGGTGCACTTCAAAGTGTGGTCAGACTCCTATTTCCTTTCATTAATGTGCCTAGATATGTCCACCTGTGGCAAATGTAATTGATGAGACATTGTTTACACCTACTGTATGCTGCAGATAAGTTCACACTTCATGACAGGACAAAAACCAAGTCATGAGGTCCAAGGAACTCTCTGTAGACCCTCTCGATAACATTGTGGTGAGGCATCGATCAGGGCAAGGGTATAAAGCCAATTACAATGTTTTGAGTGTTCCCAGGAGCATACTAGCCTCAATAACAAAACTAATTCTTTCTAGATCTGTCTGCCTGGCCAAACTGTGTAACCAGGAATAAAGGACCCTAACCCTAAGAACCCAATGGTCCCTCTAACAAAGCATCAGAAGTGTGGTGCAGAGATGAGAGAATCTGTTTGAAGGACAACCACTCCATCAATCAGGCCTTTAAGGTAGAGTGGTTGGACAGAATACTCCCGAGTAAAAGGCATACGACAGCCCTTGGAGTTTGCCAAACGGCATTTATAAGACACAGAGCATGAGGAAAGCGACTCTTTGATTTATTGAGACAACACCTCACTGGGCAGCATGGCTCATACAGGACCATCCCCACTGGAAGCATGGTGGTGGGGGCAGCATGGCTCATACAGGACCATCCCCACTGGAAGCATGGTGGTGGGGGCAGCATGATAATCATACAGGACCATCCCCACTGGAAGCATGGTGGTGGGGGCAGCATGGCTCATACAGGACCATCCCTACTGGAAGCATGGTGGTGGGGGCAGCATGATAATCATACAGGACATCCCCATTGGTCAGAACTGAGGGGAGGATGAATGCATCCAAATACCAAGAGGTAATTGAATAACACCTGCTACAGAGAGCACATTACCTCACCTTACAGCAGGCCCATGACCTGGATCTTATAGCCAGTCTCTGGCTGTCCTTGAGTGGCTCAGCCAAAGCTCGGAGTTAAAGGAAGTTTACAGATGTTTCCAATCCAATCTGACAGAGATAGAGATGTATCCAACTTGCGGGTGTAACTTCTGCCAAAGGACCATCTACAAAGTAGGCTACTGAATGGTGAACAATTGATGAAACCACTGTATTAGTAAACTATAAATGTAAATAATACCAATTCACGAGTGCTTTTGTTTTTCTAATGTAAAAGAAAAGAAAACATCAAACTATGAATTCAGCACACAAAAGAGCTTCCCTGCTCCTCTGCATACACAGTAAACAAACACTACTGCTTATATTAAATATTTTCTTATGACCAGAATATGAAACAATATTCCTATGCATGCTAGGATGGTATTAATATTTAAAGATACATTTTAAGTTAAGTTAAATTTTAAGTTTCAATGTCATTGCCTCTTTTTCCCCAGTTAATACGCTTTATGAAGCCAGTAACAATTGAACAGAAGAACAATTCCCAGGGAAACAAAATAGCCGCATTTAAAGTTTTGATTCTTTAAAGTTGGGCAAAATAGGAAAAAAGGGGTATTCAGCAACTTGTCTTTCAAAGGCCAAGCTAGGTGTCGGCCTAGCTGCTTGGATACGTTCAAAAGAGGCTCCTTGTTCTGTTTTTAAGAACAGCCAGAACACCCAGCCAAGCACAACAGTATATGCGGCAGTGAGCATTAAACCGCGCTGATAATTGTGCAGCGGAGGATCGTCATACCATAACTTTGCCAGCAATTAAATCCCCTATCATGAGAGCAGCTGCTGGCCTTGACTGAACCCTGTTCCCTGCTCAGTATAGATTAGACTGCTACACTAAGCTTTATGGCAGCTAAAGGCCAATTACAGTCTGCTAGATGATATTACTTAACACCAGCAGGAGAGACATGGAATAGCATACACCCTGGCTCAAATTAAGGAAGCCTCCATCATATACTTTGTTTCGCGCAAACATTAGGCTGAAAAAGTCATCCGATTGGGTGATTTCAGACTCCCTGTCCTCACAGTTAAAACAGTCATCAGTTTATTACAACTCCAGGAGGCACACTTATCTTTACAGTCGGCTATTTCCAACCTGGCCGCCGCATTATGGGGGGCTCCAACACCCACAGCCAGTTGTGAGGACACCTTTGCCCTAATCAGGACAGCTACATCTTGCTAGCCCGAGCCTGCCTCCCCCTTTGTGGCCACGTTGAGGGTCGAAGAAACGTGAGTTAAGCCTAATGAAACGATAAGGAGAAGGGCGAAACAGGAAAGAAATGAAGCCCTAGAGGCGAGATGGAGATTGTAATAGGAGGGAAGCAGGAAGAGAACAGGAGAGAAGAGAACAAAATCCCCAATGGGCTTTGGGGGAAAAAAATATAAAAATAAGAGTGAATCAAAACCTCCGCAGCCAACCATAAAGACCCAAAGGTACCTGCCGTTAAAGCATTCGTTTCTGAGGCGAGAGTGGCCATTTCATTTCCATGCAAATGGACTGACTAGGATGCACACGGGACCAAATCCACACACACACACACATACAGATGTACAAATGTGCAAGCACACATAAGACTCCACACGCACCTAGTGTAGGTACTGACAGACAGACACATGCTAGCACACGTACACACACTTCCTCAAATGCCCAAAAGTGCTACTCAGGAAAGGAAGTAAAAGGGGAAGTGGATCACTGAGGGGGGAATGGGGGGGGGGCTGAAACATCTAAGTGAAATCACACGCTGACTCAAAATACTGAATATTTTATATATGACCAAAACAAAAAAAAGACCAATGGCTTTGCGACCTGACAGTCACGTGCACTGCTGCACAAGCCAGGCCCCAGTCATAGCATTACACCTTAATGGCACACTCCTGTGTTTACTACACCACTTACACATGCTTTATGCTACTTGCATGTCCCTCACACGAGTACACGGTCGAGCACACGGTGGCTGTTTTCACTTGTGCGTGTGGGAGGGACTGCTTATCAACAGAAATCGCCAGGTTGACACTTTAGTTTATCCACTGGACCGACCGCTGATAGCAACCCAAACCCAACGCTCATCAACTTTAGCCATTCAAATTTTTAATAGACAGCAAGAGGTCATAAAAATGGCTAGCGTCTCCACCAGGTTATCAGGCTTTCTTGCAGTCATAGAAATATAAAAATACAAAAACCTAATAACATTTGCAACATACATTTTTTCCAGCAGCCCAAAGCAAGTAAGCTGTTACTGTTTGCATTTCAACATTGTAGACACATACTGTACTGGATTAAAGATAGTGGGCCCTATCCTAAAGCCGGCGCAATGCAGCGCAAAGAGGGAACCCAAGTGTCTTTGCTGGTTTCAGACCGGCGCAGTTGTCATTTTCCCACCCTGCGCCGACATTGTTAAGATAGCAAATGCACCATTTGAGCGCCCGTGGGAGTGTTGGTCTAAACATAAGGTGTGGTCCAACGCATTGCTGGTGCATTGGTCTCTTGAGGCAACGAAAAGTGATTGCGTGATTGACACAGGGAAGCACATGAGCACACGAACATGCAAAGGATAGAGTACAATGTGAAAAATACTTATTGTGTTGCCTACATCAACATATTTTATGGCTATTGGTGGAATCTCATTCTCAGCCTCTTCAGTCCATTAGCACTATGTCACAGAAGCAACTCTGTGCTGAGCGTCTGATACATACACCCCTGTAGGCTCCACAGCATTTTACGAAGTGATACTGTCGAATTTGATTGATTAGCATTGTCACTCACAAATCTATCCGTAATTCCGGTGCAACGGTAGTGTAGTGTTTTACTTACTAATTTCAGGGTTTCCATTTATTTTAAGCAGTAACGATAGCCTACTCATTTAACAGATATACAAGCCCTCCAAACAGACAGAAGAGTACTGTATCCTGGGTAGTCAACTCAAGTTGATTTCTATGGGCCTTAATCACATTACAGTCTCAAAGGGCTGCACGGGCCCACATTTCACATTTAAACACACATCTCCCCCTTCACTTATTCCTCCCATCAAGAAAGAAAAAGCTTCCTTTAAACTACATAGGGCAAAAAAAGTTACCTTGGGAAGGGACCACAGAGGGAGGAATACACCCTGGATGATTAGGATGCAATAGGTGACGATAAGGCAACAAGAATTTAATGAATATGTATCACTTTGTCTAGGCTAACAAAACCCAATACACTGAATTAATTACGTCCTAGTTACGACCAGGTCTATTCAAATCTGACCAACATGGTCAACGTGGTCACGAGAAGCCATCTGGATTCAAGTTATACTCTTGGAGAACACCACCAGTGGTGAAGACCAATCAGCATCCTATGAGAAACTATTGGCAGCAATGGGCATTGTTTACTGTAGGTGTGAAGTTATACCGTGATAGACAGTGACGGACAGATGGTTCACCCATCTGCCAAGTATTTTTTACTAAAGTGCCCGTCCTTTTTCAAACAGTTTCAATAGACGGCTTCCCAGATGGTTCTGTGTAACAAACCATCTGGTTGGGTTAGGTTAAATCCCCATTGATGGGGATCATAACTATGACAATCTTTTTTTTTTGTATGTTTGTTTGAAGTTCAAAAATGCAAATACATTTTATGATATTTAATGTCAGTCAATTATTTTACTGGGCCCAGGAAAACGAATGTGTGTTTGTCAACGAAAGCAGGAGCATGGATTGAGTGATGTGCACCATAGCAAAAAATGCACAATTGTCTTTATTTTTTTTTTATTCAAATGAATAGCAGCCACACTGATGTCCAGTTACCGACACCTACAGTATACCACAATCTAGAGCCCAGAATCTAGGGTAACCCTTTTAATATTGTATTGTGTAACCATGTAATTGTGACCAGTGTTGCGCTTATGCAGGGCCCCACATGCATGTTCACCATGTGATTGGAAATCACAGCCATACACAATGGGTGGTGTTTCTCTCAATGAGGGATTTCATTGGTTGTTGGAGGCAAATGGTAATTTATTATATAATTTATGCATACAGTACAGTACACAACATATTTAATAAATACCCTCCACAAATACAAGGTTCTGAATTACTTACATGACATAATACTAGATTACTAGTACTACAGTACACACACACACGTGCACACTGCACACACACTCACTTGGTTTGGTAGGGGTTTAGGACAGCAAGATGAACCACTTTGATGGGAGAGTCTTGAGGTTTTTTGGGAGACGCCATTGGGGCCTTGTTCACAAAACCTCGACCACGACCACAACTAGGCGGAGAGGCTGATATTTAATGAGACAAACAACATTATGTTATGTAAACAATATGTAGTTATATTTACTGGATATTACTAACATAATAAAAATAAAGTAACAATGAATCATCACTGCTTTTTGCAGATGTTGAGGTCCGAGTGTGAAGCGGCTGGGATGAGGATTAGCACTGCTAAATCTGAGGCCATGGTTCTCAGAGGGAAACTGATGGAGTGCTTGCTCCAGGTAGGGAATGAGTCCTTACCCCAAGTGAAGGAGTTCAAGTACCTCGGGGTTTTGTTCGCGAGTAAGGGGACTATGGAGCGAAAGATTGGCCGGAGAATCGGAGCAGCGGGAGCGGTATTGCAATTGCGTTATCGCACCGTTGTGACAAAAAGAGCTGAGCATTTTGTTCCTACCCTCACCTATGGTCATGAAGGCTGGGTCATGACCGAAAGAACAAGATCACGGGTACAAGCGGCCGAAAGTGGCTGACTTCTTCCTTAGAGATAGATTGAGAAGCTCAGTTATCCACGAGGAACTCGGAGTAGAGTCGCTGCTCCTTTGCGTCAAAAGGAGCCAGTTGAGGTGGTACGGCATCTGTTAAGGATGCCTCCTGGGCGCCTCCAGGTACCTCCAGCTGGGAGGAGGCCTCGGGTAAAACCCAGGACTAGGTGGAGAGATTATACCTCCACACTGGCCTGGGAACGCCTCGGGATCCCCATGTCAGAGCTTGTTAATGTGGCTCGTGAAAGGAAGGTTTGCAGTACCATGTTGGAGCTGCTGCCCCCGCGACCCGACTCCAGATAAGCGGATGAAGATGGATGGATGGATGGATAACAATGAATCAACTACAGTTTATTAAAGTTAACAACTAAGTTAACAAAGTTTCACAAATGAAAAACATTGAAAATAACATTTTCAATACAGAATATTTATAGCTCCAGGAATTGTGGGAAACATCACGTACAATAACTAAATGTTAGTTAGATGACTGCTTTTGTTGTAAGATTAATTTAGCTTGCAATTCACAGTAGGACATTGTGCAATTTCTTATTAATTTGCCTGTGCCAACAAAACAAACAAATTGGGTTTATTTACTTGGATAAGACGGTCAATAATTAATTTCATAATTAGGAGAACTTTGCCTTTCAGCCATTAGGGAAAGTACAAATTTGTTACAACTTGCAATTCACTGTACATTCAAATTCCAATCTGTAAATATATCTTTCTTGATGTCCTATAGGCATCTTAACTTTCTCACCCATGAGACTAGGCTATAGCCACCAATAAAGAATTATCATCCAGACAAAATGCACTTAGCTATATAGAAATGCAACACATACAAATTATATTTAATGAAAAATTAAAATCAATTAAACAAATTTGGATTTCTGAATATACAAGATTAAATGGAAAATTAGGCATTATAATATAAACGTGTTTTTATACTGTACTTTTTACCATGTATGTTATAGGGCTATATTGTCACAGAAATTCTCTTATTTTATTTTTATTTATTTAGCATATTGTATATAGTCTCACCAAATATCATATACATAGCCTTAACAAAAGGAAAAAATAAAAACATATTTTGTTAATATTTTGCTCATTCTGTAGATATTATACATGCTTGTGGTGAACACAGATAGCGTCACAGAAGAAAGATGACTCTAATATTAATAATAATTAATTATTATTATTATTATTATTATTATTATTATTATTATTATTAATTAAATTAATAATAACTGGATATCATTTTACACTGATTGTCTATAACAATATCCCTTGCAAGCCAAGACATGCCAAGAAGTAGAGCTAAACCTTTGGTCTCACACAAGCACAGTATTTTCTACATACAGCATGCAGGTTAACATGTGCACAGGGAACTTAACCTTCCACGTACATTGGGTCCACATCCACCTCAGCCATGGTGAGGCAGACAAGCTAGTTTGCTAGTGTGTAAATGACAATGTGTATCTCACACGATGGCCCCATGTAGCTGCTGTAATATTAGCAAGTGTACGGTGCAGCTGTCACAGATAACAAAGATTGCCACAGCGAATTGGACATTCAACAAACACTCACCTGTTTAACACACCGATGCATCTGTGCATGTGCTCGGTCGAGCCTATGCTAATGTGGGTGTGTGCACGCGAGTGCGTCTGTTTGCTATGAGCAACGTCCTTGGGGAAATCAGAGATAGAACAGCTATTTCCAGTCGAGGGAGTAATTAACATCAATATTCATATGCACGCTATGAGAGGCGGAGTGAGAGACAGAGGGAGAGCCTAAGAGGAGAACGTGAACGACATCCAAGCGAGGAAAAGAAAATGAGAGAAGCCTTTTATTAAGAAAACTGATTTTCTGTAATTAAGATCAATATAGGTTGCTGCAATCCATCCATGCCAATAACCTGTGCAACTAACAGTGGAAGATTAGCTGTGGTTGTTGGGGAAACATTGAAGGTCTGCAGAGAGAGAAAGAGAGAGAGAAAGAGAGATTTGTGGATTTCGAAAAGGCATTTGACTATCTAAGCACAAAGGCCTTTTATTTAGATTGCTTTAATCAGGCATTGGGGAAAAAACATATGACATCATAAAGTCCATGTACACTGGTAACAAATGTGCTGTCAGAATTGAAAACAAAAGAACAGATTTCTTTGTACAAAATCGTGGCGTTCATCAGGGATGTAACCTAAGCCCTACTCTTTTTTATATATACACAAATTAACTAGCACACCTACTACATACATCAGAGGTATCTGGTCTGATGCTACATGACACATAAGTAAAATGTCTGATGTTTGCAGATGATCTAGTTATATTATCACCCACTGCTGAAGGCTTACAGCAGAATCTAGACCTCCTTCATCAGTTCTGCCTTACCTGGGCTCTAAATATTAACACAAAAAAAACTAAAATCATGGTCTTCCAAAAGAGATCCAAACCACAACACACATTTACAATAGGCACACACATCATAGAACACACACAAAACTACACATACCTAGAACTAAATCTCAGCTCCACTGGTAACTTCAACATGGCAGTGAAGGAACTGAGAGAAAAGGCAAGAAGGGCCTTCTATGCCATAAAAAGACAAATTAAAATACCAACCAGGATTTGGCTCAACATTTTTAAATCGATAATTGAACCCATATTCCTTTAAACAAATCTGACTTTCATAAATGGGAAAAACATCCAGCTGAAACATTGCATGTGGAATTCTGCCGACAACTACTAAAAACACAGAAGAAAACACCTAACAATGCGTGCAGAGCAAAGTTGGGCAATACCCCCTTTTAATTAGAGTCCAAAAAAGAGCCCTCAAATTTTATTATCACCTAAAACTGAGTGACCCCACCACATTCCAGCACAAGGCCCTTATCTGCCAGGATGGGAACAGGAAGTGTTCCCTCAGTCAGCTGGTCCAGGAACTTAGATAATACATGCCCAACAATGACAACACAATCTGCCCAAACCATATTATCAATAAACAAAAAGAAAATGATATTATTAGAAAGAAAATGCAAATAATCAAAACAACCACAGTCTGGTGGGGGAGACATAGACAAACATGGCTCCCACCAGAAGTCAGACTGTGTTCACTGTAATATGAACGTCCCCGAGACAGAAACCCACTTCCTCACCCAATGCACAAAATACCACCATCTTAGAACTCAATATATTAATCAGTTCAAAACCCATCCAGTAGCCTCAATAGATCTAGAGAAGCTCCCAAGTAGTGTTCCTACTAGAAGTCAGCGAGTGCTGTAGGCTAGCAGCACGTTATGTGACAGCTTGTCACAACCTGAGAGACTGTGGCTGACTTCTCCCCTGCATCAACCACCATGCATTCGTGTTAATAAGGCACCGTACTGTCAGTATATGTAAAATCTGTATCCATACTTTGTTAATTATTTCTATGTACGTCTAATGTATATACTGTATACATTTTGTTGTTGTTGTTGCTTTGGCAATGTGAGAAATGATCTTGTCATGCCAATAAAGCCTTTCTTGAACTGAACTGAGAGAGAGAGAGAACACAAGTACAGAATGCAGGGCAGGACAGAGCAGGAAAGCTGACCTGCAGAGAGTGAAGAGCAATGAATAATGAATCCATTTGAACTGCACTTGTGCGAATGCAGACGTCTATTTCAGAATTTAAATATCTTTGCGCAAAAGCATTTAGAGGGCAAAGTATTTGAAGAAGAGCTGCTGCTGAATATTTTTATGTCAAGTTTAAGGAGTGCCTCACTCATGCCATCCTTCTGCAGAGAGAGAGAGAGAGAGAGAGAGAGAGAGAGAGAGAGATTCTGTACTTCCTATCCTCCTGTATCTATACCTTTTCACTAAATCAAGTGAAAACCTAGTGGAATAAGTGTGTCATTGTATAAATTATACAGCATAGTTTCTTATACATTTATTATATACATAAGTACCGTATGTATAAATGACTCCTACAAACTACATATTCCAATGTTGCGTAAGAACACCTTCATATATCAGAAGTTGAACATTACACACCCATTTTTACTGTATGTCACGCACATACGCATAAACTAACACACACACACACTACACACACTCCATACTCCTGTCAAACAAATACACAGAACACAGCAACACACACACGATTTATATTCCTGTCACAGACAGTGTCAGGAATATAAACAACATAAGATACACACACACACACGTGATGCATAGATTTGTTGGGGTGACCTTTCAGGACCTGTCAATGGGAACAACAGGTACCAGGAGGGCATGGTGCTGTATGTGGTGGCATGGATCACAGGATGGAATAACTACTGACTTCAATTCATTTCATTATGCAAAGCTTTATCTTCTCCAAGTCTCTCTCGCTCTCTCTCTTTCTCTCTAATATTTATGAACATGAACAACAGAAACATATCAGCCTACACGCACCAGTCTCCTCACTCACATATCTCTCTCTCACACACACACACACACACAATCAACACTCATTATACACCCACTGCATGCCCACCTCCTCCACAGAGGACTGTTGGCAAGCATTCTGGCAATAACAAAATCAATGTCTGTCTTCAAACCAGTTGACTGTATAAAACAACTGGCTGAAACAAAGGCTAAGCTAATAAATGTGGATCAAATAAAAGCTGGTCCTGTTTCAGGAATGATTCATAGCAGCAACCATTTTGGCAGCTGTCATTTAAAGACCCCACTGCAAAAAGTTAGTTGTCTAGAGAAATTATATATGGTATGAAAAATAATAATGATAATAATGATTCCTTCCCTAATGGTAGAGAGTCTCCTGCAATCAAAGCAAAGTAGATAAATGTGTCACCTAAATGCTAACTGAAGCAGCTGAATAAAATGTATGGACTTCTTTTCTGACATGACATGGCAGTTTGAGAGAAATTCAATATAAGGGAATTACTTGATATACGCCTATTCATAAGTAAATGTTTGGCTCCCTCTGCTGGTCGGGGTTTGTTAACAGCGTGACCGGACTTGTCCAATGATTTCCTATCTGTGAACGGTCTAAAATAATTGTTTTCTGTGATTCAGTATTTTGTTCTCTTCCATCTGCGTCTATACTTATCCCACTTTATCCCATTTATTATGATTACACATTTATTATGTCCACAACTACGGCTGTGCTGAAAATAATTGATACCACAATATATTTTAATGTACGATACCGTATCGATATTTTTTAATTAAAAATGTTATTTAAAAAAAAAGGTGCTAAGTGTAATATGTTTAGTTTAAAACATTAAAAAGCAACTAAAATAAAGAAAGGTATACGAAATATCAGTTTTGATGATATTTCAAAGACCTCTATGTACTGTTTGTAGAGATATTTTTTTAAACGAACAGATAATTCCAGGCCGGACAGCCTCTTAACCTTGTAATGTTTGTTTCTATAGCATATTTCAGGTGGCTGTTATGTTTTGAAGTTTCGTTGCGGTGGCCATTCATTAATAATGCATAATTCGCATTTTCATACAAAGTTGACGTTGTGTTTACCACAACTGTTGTAGCAGCTGAGAATTGCACAGGTTATTCCTGATTTCTGACATAGTTGTCAAAAGTAACATTACATATAAATTAAAGTAAAAAAATGGATATTAAGCACTTTTGATAACACATTTCGCATTCAGCCACACAAATATTGTAGGAGCGCACACCACAGTAATGGTGGCATGTGTAACTTCCGGTACTTCGCTAGATTCGTCTATATGATCGGATCCATGGCTGAGATCTACTGCCTGCTTGCATCCTGTTGCATTATTGTTCTAAAGTAAATAAAAAATATTATTTTCCCCAGATAATCTCTTAATTACGCATACTGTGCATTGGGATCAGTTAGTAAAAAAATATTTGTAAACAAGTGCTGATTGCATAAGAAAGTGAAGTCCACCTGAGTGAAAAATCCTATAAAATGTAGTAGTATGGTCAAGGCATGATATAGGCTATCATTTAATTTATTTTAGGGGAATCTGATAATTACACCAACATTGTGCTAGTGAAACTAGAGCCTAGTTTGTTCATAAAAGACGTAGTTACATCCTGATCGCTATGCCCCGGCATGCGCCACTGCATTGGAGTGTTGCTTTCCACCGGATGAATCAGAAGTACCGTAGCAACTGTAAATAGATTATGCCTGATGCTGAGTAAAGTTTCTATGGCTGGGTGAGTAAACCGCTATAAATGCAAATGGAGCATAAAGACCTTTTTGGACAATTAAAGGCTGTTCTTCTCCCTAGTGTATAATTGTGTTTATTGTTCACATAGGTTTAGTTCCTTTGTCGCCTTAGTCGCCTTGTTAGCCTTAGTCTAGATGAAAATGCTTAATAGTTTTAGTCACATTTTAGTTCTTTTCATTCTAAATAGCTTTAGTCTAGTTTTAGTCCAAAAACATTTTATACACGCACATTCGCACTGGCTACATAAATAGTATTATAAACAAAGTGGCAAACACTGCTCATATCAACAATACCGTAGCACTATGCTTTGCTTCACAATGCATTTTGATGTGTGATGGGGCCCTGCGGAGGAAGGCGGAGCGAAACTGTTTTGATTTGAGCTTGAAGTTAACAAGAATGACTGACTATGCCTTTAAATGCCTAAATTGGTTTAGTTTTTACATATATTGTATAAAATCTATAGGCAAAAATGTTTACATTTTTCTAAAAGGGAAACTAATTAGTGTTTTATTATATGATGATGACAACATTTCTTATTTTATATTTTGTATTTATACACTATAACGCTTTAATATAGCTAAAGATATTGTTAGATTACTCGATGAATCAATTGAATAATTGGTAGAATAATCGATTACTAAAATAATCGATAGCTGCAGCCCTGTGGGTGTTTCCTTAACAGCAAACCCCGCCCCTGGTGGTAAATAACCAACCAGCAGCGTCAAAACAGTTTGACGCCATCCAGGATGGGGGGGGCAACCTGTCTTGTGGCAGGCATTGTATCATTATTCTAGCATCTTTCTACGTCTAAAATGTATGAGGCTTGGAACTAGCCCTAAACTCCAGTTCTCGATGCTTCTGGGATTTTGAGGCTATTCACCCATTATAGCATATGCTTTGTATAGTACCTCAGTCAGTTTTGAATGGGTGCAAGAGGGGTTGATGTATGTTTATTTACATGAGGGTTTATTTACATGTACTGCACTCTAATGTTTAAACAAGGAATACTCCAGAATAGGTAGTGCAGCCTTAACTAATCAGTTTTAATAAATATTTTTGAATACATTTGTTGTTCAATTAATTTCCCCTCTTCAGCAAAACCATATATGGAAATCAGTGACCTATGTTTAATAAGATGCCAGTGTAAAGTATATATGTACCCGTGCAGCTGTGTGAAGGTCCTGGTATTGGACGATCAGTGGATGTTGAAGGAGAGGTATTTGGGACCACTTTCTGGGGCCCGCCAGTGGATGAGGAGGGAGGGGATTTTGGGACCACCTTCTGAGGAGAATCAGTCTTCTCTGCAAATATAATAACAAAAAATGTTTGTTTTTTTTAACTATAAAAAGAATAAGAAGAATAAGAAGAACAATAATTATAATGACTAACAATTTGGGCTGGCCCCAAATGTTCGATTATTTGTTTTTTGTATATTTTCAATTTAAATATTGGGATTCGAGTATTTGTTTTTTTCACATTATGCATGCATGTTTTCCCATTAATCCATACTGTCTCCATATACACCAACATGTTGAAATGTAATTGCCTGCCCTAAACGGTGTCATCGACACAATTGATTGCAATTGGCTCGTTTTGTAAGAAGAGAGCGAGGCTATTCATTCAACACACACTCTTATTGGCTAATACATAAGGTATATGCTATTTGATAGCTCTGACTGGCTCAATTGATGTATCAATTAAAGTGGCCATTTTGAGTGCATGGCTACGTTTATGTGTGCTCACTGAAGATATGAATCGAAGATTACTTCTGTTATACTTCTTAATTATAGTTAAGTGTTTTTAATGGTGTTTTTGAGAGAGTATTCAAATACTAGTTCGGAAATACCATTAAGTATTCGAAACCTGTAAAATGGTAGTCGGGACAGCCCTACAAACAATTAGTCTGTAGTATAATAATTATATAGTTACTTCTTACCATCTATATTGTAGGGTTCGGGAGCTCCAATCTTTCCTCCAACGTCCTCCGCTTTCATTACCACTTCCATGTCTGTCACAATAACCACACACCTGGAATGAGGAAACACCATGAGCGCACGCACACAAACAAGAAAATAACATGAGAAACAACTGCTTGCATCAAATAAGAAAACACAGTAGAAAGCAGATGGACTGAAACACAAAACAAATATATTTGGGGAATGGATGAGCCCATACTTTCCACCTCCCAGGGTGCTGGTGACTGTTTTGTTCATCTTACACAAGCAGTGTGGCACCAGGACATTGTCATGGACCAGTGTGTTCAGCTGGGTGGCCAGCACAATGCCTAGCATGTATCCAAATAAAGTCACATACACAGGATATCCTATTAGTATGTATATTCTCTGGTCAGTCAGGAAGCTAGTGTTGTTAAACACACACACATACATGTTGTCTAAAAATCCATACTCACGAGACAGTGAGTGCATGCCGTCACTCATCATCAGCCTGAACCTGGTTGGACCTGATGCATTCTTCACTTGCATGATGTTCTGAAAACAACGCAGGTCTTACATTATTTTATATTTGCTCAATTCACATTCAAGTATTGTCTTGACAAACGAGGGATGGGGGGTTAGTGTTGGTTCCTCACCAATAGCTGAAGCACCACAGGTGTGGTTATTTTCTCACCTTTAACCAGGGTCTAAACACAACACAGATGTATTACGACCTGCCAGTGCAGCCGCTTCCACCATTCATAATGCATAAGGCAGAAGTGCACCAAAATAGTAATAATAATTATCATCATCAGAATCAGAATGATTCATAATTCACATTCAAGATAGATCACAACTACAAAATGCCAGAATAGGCAATGGTAATGGTAGATTTTTCACAAAATGTGATAGGATCCAAGGATAATTTATATGATATAAAATATTGTACTGCAGTTTAATCATACGACTGTATCCATTTTCATTATTTGAAAAACATTGGCACTTTCAGCTTCACATAATTGCAAAAATGCATAAAGGTGAGATAATCCTGCAACTGTTCTTTTTTAATGTGATTCGGCCTGGGAGATAAATCGAATTAATTTTGTTTTTGAACGATTTGAAAAATTACGATTAATCGAGATTAATGTTTTTATTTCATTCAAAATTAACATCTTGGGTCGCGCCAACGCGCTCCCAATACCGTTCTTTTTCACGTGTGCGCCCCAACTAGTTTTCCCAGCGCAACCAACCTCAACCGTAACACGCTGATTGCCATTTGCACCTGTGTGGGGGCCTAATTTAAGTTGGAGATTTGATTTTTAAGCCAAATCGCCCAGCCCTAGATGTAATATTTTAAAATATATTGCTTTTTATATATGTACCTATTCCAGGTAGATCAAATATTAAATATTTCTGATCCTTTTGTGGTTACACAACTTGATAATTTCAGGTGCATTTCATCTTTACATCTCTTTATTACTGCTTTATTACACTCTTTGTTTACACAGTATTGTCTTATTTTAGGACACCAATACCGTTAACATGGATACCGTCGCTACAAATGTATATTTTGTAAGATTATGCTAAACTCGTTTTAAGAAAAGTTATCACAAGCTATAGCAGTTTCATCAGTGATAATATAGTCTTATAAATCAGGTGTTAGAGTAGGTAAAGGGATATTATTTCTATCTTATTATTATTATTATTATTATTACTAATTATCACCTACTTCCACTGCCCCTTCTGTAAGCATGCTACGCATCATGTTGTTAAAATGTTCGTCTTCTACTTCTTCTTCTTCTTCTTCTTCTGTCTCTTCTTTGTCTCTATTTCAGGCAGTCCGGGCGCTTTCCCAACGCATTACTGCCTCTCACAGCCCGTGAATGCCTACAAATGGAACGAATTTCTTGAGCTAATAAACTGCGTACCCGGTTCTCGCGAGAGTTGCTAGTGCCAATACTTTCTGTTTGCATCACGTGGAACAGTCATGCAGTGCGCTTGCTTTTCAGTTTGATATGGGTTTCACACATAGATAGCCCTACTGCCTAACATATTGTGTTTTATAATGGATCTTCCATGCGTACAGTGGCAGGATCATGTTGCGGGGAAGTGGGCCACGCTGGACCCAAACATGAAAGATTCCTTTACATCATTGCTGGACATAGATGACGTTTTCAAATTCGCCCTGGGCCAGGCAAAGTGAGTATTGATCATATGTATTGATGCGCATTCGCTCACAAAACAAGAGGGACTGATTAGTTATTTAACTTAATTTATTTAAGTCTGCATGCTATTTATTTGTTATTGTCAGTTAAAGTAGTTCCAAGCATGTAAGTGAGTTCCAACTGTCGTGTAATCTACAATAGATTGGCAATCTACAAAGTTAGCACAGCGTGTTTACAGACATGGCATAATAGAAAAGGTTGCGACCCAGAAACGACTAGGAGAACCTTTTATGATCAAACCTGGGTGCACAATCCGGTCAACTACTTACTGAAAAAAATGAATGATCATGCAAATTAGCCCATATTTAATAGTCTATGCATACCTCATAATTTAAATGTTCAGAATTTAATTAATGTTTTAAAGAAACTTGTCATTCAAAATAATATTGTATTTGTGTCAGCGGTTACATTTTATTCTGATATGAGTAAAGAAAACAATAAGCCTGTTAAGGTGTGTTGCATTGCCCTGTAGACCCATCTTGAAGGTTTCCAGTAGCCTAGGTAGTTTGCGGGTTGTGCACCCATGTTATGATCCATGAAATCCAAGATATTATTTATTGGTCACAACCTTTCATAACATACCATGTCTGATTTACTCATAAATAGTGTTGTGCCTACAGGGTAAAAGCTAAGATACTGGTGATTTAGTGTGACTATGGCTACTGAAATACACACCAATATATAAGATATTATTATTATATATCATTATTGATATATATCAATAAGTATTGAGTGTGGTGATAAAGCCAGTTGCTATCTGTGTGTACTCTTCAGGCCTGAGGATGTAAAGTTCCTTCAGGGCATCTCTAAGGCATGTGCTGTACTTAAGGACACAGAGAATGCGACACAATGGCGAGAAAAGGGCAATTCAAGCTTCAAGGCTAGAGACTATGCTACAGCGACCTTACATTACTCACAGGTGAAAAAAAAGAACATGTATTTTCCCTGTACTGATGGTTGATTATTAATAACAGATCACGTGAGCTTCTGTATCAACAGGGTGTGTGTTTCGCTCCTGAAAGCTCAGAGCAGCTGTCTCTGTGCTATGCTAACCGCTCGGCAGCTCTCTACCATCTGCAGCAGTACCAGGTGAGACACTGCTATGATTTAGGTGCATTATGTATTGTACCCTTTTGGTGGCTTTAATAGACAAACAGCTATGCTTTGCTGAAGTGAACTAATTGATTATAGCCAATGCAGTTATTAAAATTAACATATAACCTCTGTTTTGAGATGCATTGTATTAATGTATTTATTACATTAATTGCTACTCTAATATATGTATTAAAGGTAAAGTCAGCTATTTCAAGCTACTTGTATGCTAATACACATTTATTCAAATTCACCAAATATCTCTTAGCATTTCGCTAGCTTATCATTTTCTGTAGCCTGGTGTAACGAGACTTGTGAATAGGTCTGGCCACGCTCCCATTGGGAAATGTTCGTAGTCATATCCTACTTGGACCTCTGGTTTATTTTGAAACTAATGGAGTGCTGAACCAATCGGTGTTGCTACAATGGTTTTGATTGCCTCATCTAGCTCTACCACCATTTAGAAACGCGCTTTACTTCAATGTCATCTTACTAACCCACGCTGATAGGTCCACCAGCACGGTGGCTGTGCAAACGCTAATGTGATCAGGGTTTCCAGACTTCTACGCAGCCCTGGCTCCGTAAATAGGAACATAAACAAAGTGGCGAACACCGCTCATATCAACAAAGCCATAGTACTACGCTTTGCTTCACGCTTGTTACGATGTGTGAGGCGGCACCGCGGAGGACCACGAAGCAAAAGTGTTTTAAGATAAGTTTTTTTGAACGGCTGCTAAAGCCTAATACTCTCTGCCTTTCACAGTGTAGTGGTGTCTCCTTCTTTAGGAATCTCTGGATGACATTGCCAGGGCGCTAAAGCATGGCTACCCCTCTCACCTGCAACACAAACTGCAGCAGCGGCGCATGCAGTGCCTCAACAAGCTCTCTGTGAGTCAGCACACGCCTGCTGCCAAGGACCAACCAGGAGGCCGCCTCAGTAGCGGCACCGACCCCTCGCTTTGTGTTGCGCCTCAAGTAGCCGTGCGCTTCAGCCCGGAAAAGGGGCGACACCTGGTGGCAACGGAAAATATTGCAGCGGGGCAGGTGATCATACAGGACAGGCCGTACTGCTGTGTTCTTATCCCAGGGATGGACCAAAGCAGGGGGGCCCTGGCCACACAACACAGGCGCTGCCACGGCTGTTTGCAGGAGACCAGCTGCCCTGTCCCCTGTCGGGTCTGCAGCTACAGCCGCTACTGTTCAGGAGGGTGTCGGCAGGAAGCCTGGCAGAACTACCATCGCTGGGAGTGTCCAATGGGAGCAGAGCTCGCGGCCACGGGCGTGATGTCCCACTTGGCCCTGAGGGTGTCGATACAGGCGGGTCTGGCCGGTGTCCAGCGGGCCCGGGAGCGTCCGTGCCCTCACACAGATCCCTCATCAGAGTGCACCTGCCTGGCTTTTACCTACGCCAGCGTCTACCACCTGCAGCATCACCTGACCCGGCACAGCACCAGCCTGCGCTTCCTGTGTGCCGTCACCGTGGCGACGCTGTACTCGCGGCTCCACCAGGCGGGTCCCCCGCCCGCGTCATGGGATCCCCGGGGCTCCGCGGCGACATGCGACCCACCCGAGGGGGAGGGGGGAAGAGCCGGGGAGTGGCTGCCTGAGCTGTGGCTCCTGGGGGGCGTGGCTCTGAGACACATGCTGCAGCTCAAGTGTAACGCACAGGCGGTGGTGGCACTGCAGGACACAGGTGATGCTGCTTCATCTTAAGTAGTAATAGTAATGTAATATGTTGATTATCAGTTACAGCAATTAGCAGACACTTTTATCATAAGTGACTAACAGTCAGTACATTAAATAATAATAATAATAATAATAATAATAATAATAATAATTTCAGGACGCCTTTCAAAACACTTAAGGACATCTTACATTTGTCAGCTGGACAATAGGACATACACCAGTTCTCTTAAGCAAGCATCGTTCTGTTAGGACTGACAGCAGAGCACGTCATGGCTAGCTTCAGATGAACATTTGACAACGTTACAGCATACATTACCTATTAATCTGTTATACAATTCCCAGAAATTATTAATAATGAAGTATGTAGGTCTTAATATTCTAAGACTCACTCAGAATCTCTCAGGCGTGGCAGACTTCCCGGTGCGGCCCACTCAGGAGGTCCGCATCGCCACAGCGCTGTTCCCAACGCTGAGCCTTCTGAACCACTCCTGCTGCCCAAACACCAGCCTGGTGTTCTGTACAGGAACCAGGAAGACGAACAGGTCTGCAGACGACCTTGAAGATGCGGCTGCTGTCAGCAGCGCTGCCCGGGGCATTAGCGTCCTCGTAAGAGCGGCCAAAACCATTTCTCCTGGACAAGAGGTCCTACATTGTTATGGTAAGATAGCTCAATATTACCCTACAGCACTTGATAAGAGAGTGTTTCTTTCTGATTGGTCTTGGCAGTCATGTGACTGATTAGGTTTGCAGTGCTGACGATGAATTACTTGACCAGGTTGCTCAAGGTTGAACTATTAAAGACACTCACAAAAAATAGAAGTGGTCACATGATCTGTGCTGGAAATGCAGTGTAAATATCTATAGGAAACTAGACACCTACACCTGACAACGTGGACTATATGTCTGTCTGAGGGTTGATGTCAGTCAAGAACCTAATAATAAAATATAATAAACTATGAAAGGCATGTTTCTGGTGTCTATGTTAAAGTGTGGTGTGTAAGGACTACCATCATTTCATTCACCATTCCAAAACCATCTGCCAGGTCCCCATAGCAGCAGGATGGCAATACGGGAACGCCAGCGCCTCCTGCAGGAGCAGTATTACTTCCTGTGTGGGTGCGAGGCTTGCAGACTGCAGCAGCCAGAGGGCGCTCCAGATCGTGCTGGGCAGCAGCTGTCAGCCCACAGAGAGGAGGCCGGTGGGCTGCTGTGTGCCAGCTGCACAGGGCCTCTTGAGGTGAGTGCTCAATAAAGGCCGCCGCCCACTGAAGGCGGAGACGCCAGAGTTTTGAACTAATTCTTTTTAACGGGGCGACGCCCACTGGCAGTGTCTGACGCGCGTCGACGCCAAGTTTCAGAAAGCGGTTCTATTTCTTGGGCGTCAAGCCATACACATGCATTGAATATCTGCAGGGTTCTGAGCTCCTCCGTCAATTAGACTTTTTACCTTTAGGCTGTTACATTCCTTGACACACCGCTGAATGACGTGGACATCGGCCTGTCACCCCCCGGGGTTAGGTACTCCTGTTCTCTATTCATTGAGAACTGGTCCCGCTTATGAAAACGAATTGAGGTTGGCCAAGCCCTGGCAATGACCCTATCATGCACTATTCAATGGCTATTACCATTTTATTTTTACTTTTTTAAATTTTTTTAATTTAAGATTTATGTCTGCAAATGTGATTTAATGATGTGCTTCGTGGCCAGGACGCTTTTGAAATCAAATATTCATTGACATAGTTACCCTGCGTTTAACTCCCATTGTGGTCGCGCCGCTCTGGATTTGCATGAAATAAGCCTTTAGTCTATTTTCGTCCCGCCTAGCTGGCTTGCAGCAGTGACATTGACGTTGTCGCTCTGAATTGCCAACTCTCATTGAAAATGAATGGCCACCGGCCGCTTTGTCGCCCTCGTTTGTCGTCCATGTGAATGCAGGGTTAGTGTTTTTGTTTTGCAAAAATGCTAACATTTACTTGCAAATTTGTGGATGTTATTACTTATTCTATTATTATATTAACACTATTTGGATGGCATTTCCGGAACTTTGCAACCTTATCCATTCCCCTTTCCTTCCCTTCCCACTAACAGTTCCTTCTCCCGTGTCATCTTGTACATTTCAGAAATGCAAGGACCCAGACACAGGATATATATGTGCACAGGAGTCTTGCGGTCAGCACTTGGCATGGTCTGAAGTCAGCAGTAGCTTACAGGACATCAGGGGCAACATCAGTACGGCTCTACACCTCCTGGAGAGAGATAGGCCAGGTGTGCTTGGAAGAAATAACATGCATGTCATTCCCCCTGTTGTTAAGCCCTCTAGTGGCTGTTCAGATGAACACAGTCACATTATGATGAATAATAATGATCATTTGTTTGCCTAATAATAATTCTGCTTTCTCTCCCTTCTTAGATGAGGCGCTGAGCGTGTTGCAGAGGGCAGTGTCTCAGTCTGGGCTGATCCTCACAGAGGGTCATCCTGTGCAGGGTGCCCTGTCTGACGCCATGGCCAGAGCGTACGCAACAATAGGTACCAATGGGACTGTCTGTATCTGGTGTGTGTCGGCAATGTACACAGCTTTAGTTACAGCGCATCAGTGGAAATACGTACGTTGTTTTGTAGTTTTGTTTACACCTCGCCCCATGCATGTTTAGCAGATACGCTGGCATGTATATAAATGGCAGTCAACAAAGTAATAAGATATGTTGTCAGAGGTTTGAAAACCTTCACACATCAGATTGGACCTAAAGAAGTAGACATTATTAATGGTTTCAGGCATGATTGGTACATCATAATAATAACCTTCTTACGGCCTTGTTGCTGGTGTGTTTTCGCTATAGGTGACTGGAATAGTGCAGCCTTCCACTTGGAGCGTAGTGCTGTAGCCATTGGCTTCCAGTATGGAGAGGACAGTGTTGAACTGGGTCAACAACTCTTCAAACTGGCTCAGCTGCACTTTAATGGGTAAGAGTCAACACCAATGGACCTAAGAAGTCTTTGTTCATAAATGAACATGCCATATACCATATACAGTACATGCCCTATGAGATCATATCAACATGATTTTGCCTTAAAAGGTTTAATTTAGGCTTTCACTTAAATGCCGACTGGATTTGGCAACCGGGTGTTAGCAGGTAGGCTAGGCTACTAAACCAGTATCTTTCAAATAATGCACAGTGACTCTGAACTACATTGTGTGCTAATTACTGCAATGAAGGCATAGCTATCAGACTGTGTGCTGTTAAAGGGCAGTAAGTGATTTAGCTATGGAATTGAAGGACAGTGAATATAGTAGGCTAATAACTTTCATTGGAGCAGGATAAACATTGCACTGATTCGAACGCTCTCTACACTTTTATATCCTTGCGGTGTTATAGGGAGTGGTATGAAAAGTGGTACATATTTAAAGGAATGGATTTCTAACATATATCCAAGAAAATCTCTGTATTTGCTTTACACAATCTTTAAGATTAGTCAAAACGTTTTGACTACTCCGGCAACGGGGCCGCCGGAGCTGATAGCAGACACTCAGGGCCTGTACCTTTCTTTTAATTGCAGTAGTTCTGGGAGTGGAAATTACAATATAATTATCATCTGCGTCCGCTTCTAAAATGCTCCCGGTAGAAGTTGACGTCTTGCAGAGGACAGAGACCCAATGTGTTTCTGACCTCTTGTTTTTCCCCACCTCTGCCACCTTGTGGTCAATAAAGTAAACAGCCACAATATTCCCATAGTTTGGACACATTCTCTTCATTTCTCTTCTCATCTAGCGGTGCCAGAAGACAGGCCCTGACCATCATTCCCAGGGCCAGAAGGCTCCTATGCCTCCACTGTGGGCCTCAATGCACTGAGTTAGAGGAGCTCCAAGCCATGGAGGACTGTCTCTGCGGATAGTCTTAATTGAATATGTTGAAGACAAATAAAGGATGTTTTTCTTGACAGCTGTAATGTGATGGTGTTCTGGGTCATCACCAGTGTTAGGCAAGTTACTCAAGAATTGTAATAAGTTACTATTTACTTGTTACTCCTTCAAAAAGTAACATTACTTTACTTATTACTGGGTATTAAAAGTAATTAGTTACATTACTTACATTAATATATTACTTTCAGAATCACTATCCTGCCTCGTCCCCTTCTGAAAAATGACAACCTGTGTAGCCAGCTCATTTTAGAATTGAATTGTCTTTATTGTAACAATAATGAACCTTATGAGTCAACAATCAGCCAAAGTGAAAACATTGCAGCCTCTCAAACCAGATGATTGACAGATTGGTTCAATTAGCCCGCCCTGAGTTTGCAAGGACCAGAAAAAATTGTTCTTGTAATGCAGCATTACTTGATTATTATTTGTAAAATTATTACCGTTTTGGAAATAGTACTTAATAGTTAGTAGTTAATAGTTATTGAAATAAATTAATAATACTACAGTAACTAGTAACTAGTTGCTGCCCAACACTGGTCATCACTAGTTGATTTATAACATTTTATTTTGTCTAAAGGATTGACTGGTGACTAAATTGTTATGGATTAAAAAGGAGAAAGATATGTTGATATTTGACAACTATAACACTTCTTGCTTCATTTCCCACACATTGGAAACACATGACCAAGGCTAGGACATTGTTGTGAGGCCTGAACCACTTTGTATTCTCAAATACATAGCCAGGGCTGTGTAGCAACACTATTGGCACAGCTAGTGGACCATGAATATATATCCACTGTGATAAATATATCCACTTGAAATTTAAAGACCAACATAATGCTTCGCTGTAGCTTTGCATTCTGACCTACAGGTGGCAGCATGTATCTATTGATTAATGCAATCTGGATAAACGCAACCTATACCTACTGCACTTCCTCTTTATGAATTACTGTAAGCATCAGCAAGACTGAAGATAGGTAGTCTTTAGAAAATGAGGGAATTGACATGAGAATTGAATTGTCTTCTGCAAAGGATAAGGACATTTTCATCTGCCTGCTAATCACAGCTGGAGTCCCTTAGGCGTGTGCCAATTAGACGTTAGGAGAAGCTATGGAGTTGGCCAATTATAATGGTGTAGAAGGTCACAAAAAAGCAAGGTCATGGAGAAATAGGCCCACTGTGACAATATCTGGCCCAGACAGTGACAGGACTGAAGTAAAGAGCTATTAATATTAATAATATTATTATAAGAAAATGGCCCCATGGGGCAGAAACTGTAAATATAGTAAAGTCACTTAGAAACTAAGGGCACCTTAAAGTCATATGAATATGAGAATGTGTGATTATTTCACATATAACCTGGTATTAAAAATACTGTAAAATGCAGATTTGACAGAAATTTGAATATTGTCAATATTAACACCACCATATGTATTATCACAGTTCAGTACTATTATTTAGGGTGGATGAAGGTACTCTTTATTACTTTTACATTTGCTACATTTACTATTTAGTCATTTCGCAGACACTTTAATGATTAGGCTGTTACAGTAATGCTGTAGGAATATTGATATTTGATCTCAAGATCAATTCAAAAACACCGACCTTCAGTGCCATAGGGTGTTTAGCCTCACAAGACCATGATCTCACGAGCTTTAGTTTGACTATCTTTTGAGAATCTGTTCTGTGTAAAACAAACCATTTGGTGTGTCAGGTTATAGCAGGCCTGGGCAAAGTCAGGCCCGGGGGCCGGATGCGGCCCTTTGAGACATTCTACCCGGCCCGCCCGGTACATCAATCATTTTAAAATAACACATCATAAAATTACTTGACGAGCTCTGCAGAATGTTAAAAAAAATAACATAGTTAAAGTTAACTGTTACATTTGATTATGAAAATGGTGCATATAGGAATAGCCTATATATGCATATGTAAATATGCAAGTTAACAAAGTTTTAATTGTTTTTTTATTTTAAAATGTTTTAGCATGTTGGTTAACAAAGTATTGTGGCCCGCAAATTTCTCTGACATTTTCAATGTGGCCCCCAAATTAAAATAATTGCCCACCCCTGGGTTATAGGGTGCTTCCTCCAGAGCTCTGCCCCCCACCCCCCACACTGGACTATTGCCATGGCTAGGGTGTTAATCTGCACTACTTTGCTTGTGTTCCTATTTACAGAGCCAGGGCTGTGTAGAATGTATTGGCCGTGAGGAGAATTTGACAAAAAGTGTATTAGCTTACAATCACTTACTTCAGATTTAATTTAAGATAAAACTATTGATCCTTGGAAGGAAATGTGGGTATTTGTGCTGTTAAAGTATAATGCAGTGGTCTTCACCGTTTTTCAGGCCAAGAACCCTTTGGCTGATAGATACACGGCACAGGGATCCACTATTACATGGTAAAATATTTAGTTGCCAGGCCAACAATAATGTAAAGGTTGGCCTATAGTGCCATGCATTATATAGGTCATTAACTAAGTCATTAAAATTTTTATTGACAGATTTATATATTTATAGCACAGGTTGATATTAATGTATATTTTCTGACATTTACATTTTTGGAAGAAAATATATTTTGGATCATATAATTTGGAGGACCCCTTGCAGTACCTCTGAGGCTGAGGTCCCGGACCCCCTGTTGAAGACCTCTGGTATAATACATGTTTTCATTGTGTTTATAGTTGCTTAATGTTTTATGTGATCATTATAGTTTGTTCATAGCGTTGGACCACACAGAGTGTGCACTTTATTCTCATGGTAAAAGGTAAAGGTGCTTTTATTGTCACATACACATTGTGGAATTCACCCTCTGCATTTAACTCATCCCTCAAGGGAGCAGTGGGCATCCGCTATGGAGCGCCCGTGGACCAACTCCAGATTTGAGTTAATGTCACTGGTCAGATGGCACTGGCTGGACGGTGAACCTAACATGTTTTACATGTTTTCAATGTAAGAAAAGCCATGTATACCACACAGGTGTACACGGTATCACATGGTGCTATTTGTATCCGTGTGAAGCTTACACAGACTCAGACAGAAAATTACATATATGTTCATTGTTAATGTCATATCGGAGTTGTAGCACATTAATGCACACAACATTGTGAAATATAAGCTTCAAGCGGTAGGAGTCAGGCAGTGAGATACTGGGATCTCAGCATGATATCCCGTCCTCCTTTGACTTTCTCCTGCTCTTGGAGGTCATCTTCAATTGCCTTTAATCTCAGACACATCAGATGTCTTGCAGTATCGCAATTAAAATATCCACAGTATAAAACCAAATCCACCTGGTTGTAATCTAAAGCAAGACCTACATCACTGTAACAGGCAGACACAGTTCATGGAAGGGCTCTGATTCAAGCCTTCTGCTGTTAGTCAGAGGTATTTACACTACTTAAATTATACCTAGAGGCTGGTAACCATGGTAATAAATGTTGATCTTTAGTATATGGTGTTAACAGCTGTTCCATGTTCTTAATATGTGGGGTGCTGATTTTCAGGCTGACACTGAATCATAAAACCAAAACTAATGTACAAAACAGTAAGTGCATTTCTCGAAACAATTCTTAATAACAGCAGCACACAATGGATTACCTGAAAAGCCTGTAATTTGCTCAGCATCCATATCTCTCCAGAAGAGTACATATTTGTATAAATGCTTAGTCATGTTGTCAATAAAGCTGTGTACTATGTTCTGATGTAACATATGGCTAAGGTTTTAATGGCAGTGATGGAAAATTCAGAATGTTCTGTATTATGTACGGCATCAATTTCAGTAATACAAAGTTACACATGTTGGAGATTGATTGCAAAAGATTGTACATCATTCACATTTATGTTTTTACTGTACTGTATTTGGTTGACAGCCCTTGTCATTGCAAAACTTTTTTATAGCACTGCATAGCACAAATGAAAAAATACAAACCAAAAAATATAAATACAGTCCTTAAGGCAGAAATGTACGTGGAGCACTGTATGGAGAACTAGTCTTTCAGGCTTTCTATACCACCTTGATGTTCTTCTTCATTAGTGAAAGTCAATATTCACCTGAGAGCCACTCATCAAACCAAGATACATTTACAAAAGAAGTCTAATACAGATTATTTTATGACAACTAGTTCAATCACTTTGCATGTAGTGATTTATACAATGAACTACTGTAATGTGGGGGGTAAGATAGAGAACTGCAACCAACAGATAACGAGTAACATAATGTAGGAAACAGCAGATGTAAATAGTCATAAATGCGCCAAAGTGTTAATTAAACAATTTGTTTGAAAGAACGAGAAATTGCTTTTGCGATTTATTATTTTCACTAGTGACTAGATCAGTGGTATTCAATGGTGGTCCTGAGGAACCCAGTGCCCTGAATCTTATATACATTAAGTCTCCTTGCTCCAGCACTTGATTCAAATGAGTGGGTTGTTATTAGGCTTCTGCAGAGATTGATGATAATCCAGATATTTGCATTTATTTGACCAGCTTGCTGTACAATAACATGCTTGGTTGACTAACACTGAACTAAATTATTTGAAGGTTGAACATAGCTTTGAGAATTTAAATTCTGATTACCTCTCCGGGAACCATAACCTTATCGTGGTGGAGAGGTTTGAGTGCCCCTATGAACCTGAGGGCTGTGTTGTCTGGAGCCTTGTGCTCCTGGTAGGGACTCCCAAGGAAAAGTGGTCTCAGGGGAGGGGCCATACTAAGAATGGTTCAGAACACCCCCATGAAGAACTCATTAAGAGAAGGAGTTACCTTCCCGGAGGAAGCCCTGGGCCCCCGTCTGCAGCCAGGCCCAGAGGGAGAGCTCAAAGGCGAGCGCCTGGTTGCTGGGTTTGCCATGGAGCCCAGTTGGGCACAGCCCGAAAAAGCAACGTGGCGCCTCCATCTCCATACTATTAGCCCACCACTCGTGGGAGGAACCGTGGGGGTTGGGTGCGCTGTCACATGGGTGGCAGTGAAAGTAAGGGGCCTCTACGGACCAGACCCGGGCAGCAGAAGCTGGCTCTGGGGACGTGGAACGTCACCTCACTGTGGGGGAAGGAGCCAGAACTTGTGCAGGAGGTGGAGCGCTACCATTTAGATCTGGTGGGGCTTACCTCTACGCAGCCTTGGTTCGGGAACCGTTCTCCTGGATAGGATCCTGATCTAGACCCGAGCGGGCGTTTTTTGTTAGACTTTTGTGCTAGTAATTGACTGTCTATAACAAACACCATGTTCGAACATTAGGATGCTCATAAGTGTACGTGGTACCAGAGCACCCTAGGTCGATGGTCGATTTTGTGATCGTATCATCTAACCTGAGGCCGCATATTTTGGACACTCCGGTAAAGAGAGGGGCAGAGCTGTCAACTGATCACAATGTGGTGGTGAGTTGGGTCAAGGGGTGGGGAAAGACTCTAGACAGACCTGGTCAGCCCAAACGAGTAGTGCGGGTGAACTGGGAACGTCTGGAGGAGGCCCCTGTCCATGAAATCTTCAACTCACACCTTCGGTGGAGCTTCTCTGGCATCCCTGTGGAGGTTGGGGACATTGAACCTGAGTGGGCAATGTTCAAAGCTTCCATTGCTGAAGCTGCGGCAGAGAGTTGTGGTCTCAAGGTCATAGGTTCCTCAAGGGTCGGTAACCATCAAACATCGTGGTGGACACCGGTGGTCAGGGAAGCCGTCCGACTGTAAAAGGAAGCCTTTCGGGATATGTTGTCCCGGAAGTCTCTGGAGGCGGTTGCAGGGTACCAGCTGGCTCGAAGGGCTGCAGCATCTGCCAAAGCAGAAGCAAGGTGTGGGAGAAGTTCGGAGAAGCCATGGAGAAAGACGTTTGGTGGGCAACAAAGTGTTTCTGGAAAACCATCCTCCACCTCAGGAGGGGGAAGCGGGGAACCATCCAAGATGTGTACAGTAAGGATGGGACACTGTTGACCTCACCTAAGGAGTTAATTGGGCGGTGGAAGGAACACTTTGAGGAACTCCTGAATCCGACTGACTCTGTGGTAGAGACAGAGTTGGAGGCTGATGGGGGATCATCATTAATTTCCCTAAGGAAGGTCACTGAGAAAGTCAAACAACTCCACAGTGGCAAAGCCCCGGGGATTGATGAGATCCGTCCAGAAATGCTAAAAGCTTTGGATGTAGAGGGGATGTCTTGGATGGCACGCCTCTTCAACATCGCGTGAAAGTCGGGGACAGTGCCAAAGGAGTGGCAGCCTGAGGTGGTGGTTCCCCTATTCAAACATGGGGGCCAGAGAGTGTGTGCCAATTACAGGGGTATCACACTACTCAGCCTCCCTGGTAAAGTCTACTCTAAGTTGCTGAAAAGGAGAGTTCGGCTGATTGTCGAACCTCAGATTGAGGAACAACAATGGGGATTCCATCCTAGTCGTGGAACAACGGACCAGCTCTTTACTTTCGCAAGGATCTTGGAGGGGGCCTGGGAGTATGCCCTTCCGGTCTACATGTGTTTTGTAGATCTGGAGAAGGTGTATGACCGGGTCCCCCAGTAGATACTGTGGGAGGTGCTGCAGGAGTATGGGGTCAGGGGGTCCCTTTTAAAGGAAATCCAATCCCTGTACGCCCAAAGCGTGAGCTGTGTGCGGATTCTCGGCAGTAAGTCGGACTCGTTTCAGGTGGGGGTTGGTCTCTGCCAGGGCTGCGCTTTATCATTAATCCTGTTTGTGATATTCATGGACAGGATAACGAGGCGTAGTCGTGGTGGGGAGCGGTTGTGGTTCGGTGACCTGGGGATCTCATTACTGCTTTTTTCAGATGATGTGGTCCTGATGGCATCATCAATCTGTGACCTCCAGCACTCACTGGATTGGACCGCAAAATCTGAGGCCATGGTTCTCAGCAGGAAACCGATGGAGTACCTACTCCGGGTAGGGAATGAGTTTTTACCCCAAGTGAAGTGAGTGAGGGGACATTGGATCGGGAGATTGGCCGGAGAATCGGAGCAGCGGGAGCGGTATATATCACTTTACCGCACCGTTGTGATAAAAAGAGATCTGAGCCGGAAGGCAAAGCTCTCGATCTTCCGGGCAATTTTCACCTATGAAGGGTGGGTCATGACCAAAGAACAAGATCACAGGTACAAGTGGCCGAAATGGGTTTTCTCAGAAGGGTGGCTGGCGTCTCCCTTAGAGATAGGGTGAGAAGCTCAGCTATCCGTGAGGAACTTGGAGTAGAGCCGCTGCTCCTTTGCGTTGAAAGGAGTCAGTTGAAGTGGTACAGACATCTAGTAAGAATGCCTCCTGGGCGCCTCCCTTGGGAGGTGTTCCAGGCACGTCCAGCTGGGAGGAGGCCTCGTGGAAGACCCAGGATAAGAGAGAGAGATTATATCTTCACACTGGCCTGGGAACGTCTTGGGATCCCTCAGTCAGAGCTTGCTGATGTGGCTTGGGAAAGGGAAGTTTGGGGTCCCTTGCTGAAGCTGCTGCCCCCACGACCTGACTCCGGATAAGCGGGAGAAAATGGATGGATGGTGGATGGATGGATTTGAGGAATGTACAAATGCTACTGATGAAATCTACAAGTGGGTAGAAGATATCTGCAGCTACAGAAAAGACAACTCCTCAGAATAATACAGTATGTGACACATTACAATGTTCTGTATGCGCTACACTATGAAACATAAAACACTATAGACAGTATTATTTTTAGAATATATTGTTTAATTAAAATATATTACTGCAGATAAAACTGATTTTACCCACAGGGATGAAGATTACCTGTACTTAACTAAACGTATCTTAAATTGGTTTCACGTGTGTCTGTTCTTTTAGTTTAACTTATTTATTGTTTTATGATTGTCACCTGCTCCTCCTTGTCTTTAACCAATGGTATGTCTTTCATTTTCTTTTCATTTCTTTTTATTTATTTATTTTAAATATATTTTATTGAGAAATGTACATAGAAAATATTACAAACACTGATTCCAAAGATACTCTCCCCCATACATCACTTTTTTTTCCCTCCACAGTTTTACATTAACAATATAGTTAAAAAATACTATCTGGGATTCTCCTAACAGAGATTAGCCATGTAATATCTCTCACATCTTCAGATAGCCGCTTGTTTGTTATATTCTTTACACATTGTTTACACGCATCTTTAGTTAGACCCTTATATTAAACAATACAATTATTTTTTTAATTAATTAATTAATTAATTAATTTTGGAATATTTATCTTTGCTTGACTTTTCGATGCAATTTCTATCTAGTTCGGTATGAGCTCTTAGAAAATCTGCATATAGGAGTTTATAAAAGGGTACTCTTTTTCTCTGTTTGCCTCTTCTGGTTTTCCAATTTGTGATGTCTCTAATCCACTCCACCTGTCTATTAATGCCACTAGCAACAATTTTACAACTTAGTATTTTTAATTTAATTTTTTGTTGCCGATAAGATATTACAACAGATCTTATTCAAAAAAAAAAAAACAGCTGCTAAGAACATCAACATTGATAAAATCTATGTTTTCACAATATTAATTCTGTATTTATATGTTGTATTCTTATCAGTACATTTTGTGATTTCTTCTTTAACTACACATTCTTTTTCCCTCCAATTTGTTTCACTACTGTGTCCATTGGTTAGATATATACCGAGTACTTTTATTTCATCTTTAACTATAACATCAATTGGAAATATTTGTGTTTCGTCACCAATCAAGACGCATTAGAGTTTATTTTTATTTAGTTTTGCTGCGGATACTTGTTCATAGATACTAAAATGTTGTTTTATTATATTAAGTTCTTCTTGAGATTTGACAAAAACTGTAACCGTCTGTCTTTCCTGGTCTCCCCTGTGTATTTTACCCTTGTGTTTCCTCTGTTCGGTTTATGTTTTGTCTGTGTTAGTGATTGTGTTTGGTTTACAATGATCCAAGTATTGTATATAATGCTTCCTAGTTGTTCCCAGTTTTCCTAATCTGTTGCGCAGTTGCTGGCCCAAGTATTTTCAGCTCAAAGATGCAAAATTTACCTCTTGGACCTCCTGCTCCTGTAGATAAATATAGAAACCTTCAGCTCTTCTTCAAACCTTGACCACATAAGATCTCCTGCGTTGCGTGATACACCTGCCTTTAAGTGGATTTGTTTGATTTTTCCACCCAATCTCCTCACAATGAGGAAATCTGATACATAATGCTGAGGTCGGTAATATGGCTTGTGCTCATGTAAAAATAAAATCCATATCACTCTCACGCCTGAAAGGTTATTACGGAACAGTTCAGCACTGTCTTGTAGTAAATCATGACCATGATAGTATTAATGTTTAATACAGCGAGGCATTAAAAACCTATGATGCAATCCAGATCATGTTTGAGCAGACATTTTATTTAAGATGAAGACACGAGGAATGTTACGTGATTGTTATGCAGAATATCAGACAGCTGTCGAAGCTGCAAAATCACTTCATATTTCAAATCTTGTTTTAAAAAACAGGCATAGGCCAAAGGTTCTTTTTAACTCTCTTAATTATCTTATAAACCCAAGTGACGCGGCTTCTATTGTGCCTTCGCCTAAATTGTGTGAGGATTTGAAAGATTTTTTTATTGAAAAAATCTTCATTCTTAGATCTTCAACATCTACATCTGCATTAGACCCCTCTGCCCCCCTTACTTGCTCAGCTGTATTTAGAGAGTTTGAGTCTATATCACTTCTTTTATTGACGGAGATTTTTAATTTTATGCGCCTCACAAACTGCCCTCGGGATGCAATTCCCTCTTGTCTTTTAAAGGTCGTTTTCAGTACGGTGGGGCCCAGTATTCTTATTTTAATTAACAATTGTCTATTGTCAGGGTGTGTTCCAGCTGCCTTCAAACATGCTGTAGTACAACCCCTTATTAAAAAGACTAATCTGGATCCTAACGTCCTTTCTAACTTCAGGCCCATCTCTAAACTCCCTTTTATCTCTAAATTACTAGTGGTTTTTAATCAGTTGACAATATTCTTAGAAAATCAAGGAACTCATGAGATATTTCAATCTGGCTTCAAACCATGGCATAGCACTGAAACTGCACTAATACGAGTTTACAATGATCTTGAATGGTCTTTAACTGTTGACTCAGGAAGCTCTGCTATTCTTGTGCTTTTGGACCTAACTGCTGCCTTTGACACGGTGGATCATGGGTTTCTCCTGAAACGCCTAGAACAATGTGTTGGCATAAAAGATACGGTCCTTAAATGGTTTAAGTCGTATCTAAATGATAGAAGGTTTTCGGTCCACATAGCCGAGTTTTCCTCCACCACAGCACCTCTTACCTGTGTGGTCCCTCAAGGCTCTATTTTGGGATCTGTTCTATTTTCCCTGTATATGCTGCCCTTGGGGTCTATTTTTAGAAAATATAACATCTCTTTTCATTGCTTTGCCGACGATGTATACATTTATTTGCCGATAAAAACTTCTGTCAAAGACTGCGCAACTGATAATGGATTGTCTGAGGGATGCTAAATCCTGGATGTAAAATTAAAAAAGTCATTTTTTCCATTTGAGGCTATTGGAAACGTCAAAGGCTATCTCACCCCCAAAGACTTCGAGAAAGTAATCCATGCTTTTATAACATCTCGGCTGGATTACTGCAATTCTCTATATCTAGGGGTAGAGCAGTCATCATTACATCGCCTGCAGCTGGTACAAAATGCTGCCGCTAGACTGCTGACTGGTACAAAGAAAAAGGACCATGTAACATCAGTCCTGGCCTCCCTCCACTGGCTTCCTGTATGTTTCAGGATTGATTTTAAGGTGTTAATGCTTGTTTTTAAGGCCCTACATTGATTGGACCCCTTTTATTTAGCTGCACTTTTTAATCGTCACTCCCCAGCCAGAGTACTAAGGTCAAAAAATGTAAGACCCTGGAGGTCCCTAGAGCCGGGTTTAAAACAAAAGTGGATCGAGCTTTTGCAGTGGGCGCTCCCATCCTGTGGAATAGTTTATCACTCAATATTCAAGAGGCACAGACCTTGAATGCTTTTAAGTCTATGCTAAAGACACATTATTTTTCTTTGGCTTTTAACTGTAACTGATCTGCCATTGAATGTCTACGTGGTCATTTTGTCATTGGTTTTTACTTTGTTTAGCACTGTGGTCAACCACGGTTGTTTTAAAAATGTGCTATATAAATAAAATTGACATTGACATTAAGATGCCTTTCTAAACACTCAAGGACATTTTACATTGCAAATACATAGATATAAAACAGTTGGCTGAAATATACATACAATAGTAATAAACATTTTATCTGAGAAATATATACAAAATAAAATGTCCAGAGTCTGGGGGGCTGAAAGCCCCCATGGTAGAGAGGGGGAATTTTGGGGTGACGAGAAGTCCTGTAGAGGAGGAGCGAAGAGATCGGGAGGGAGTGTATGGCAGGAGAAGGTCAGAACCGAAACTTTTACTTTTACCGAAAGCCAATGTAGCTGACTCCAAATTGGAGTGATGTGATCTGTTGACTTTGTGTTCGAGAGGATTCTGGCAGCAGAGGTCTTTGGGGGTGAGATAGCCTTTGACTTTTCCAATAGCCTCAAATGGAAAAAACTGGACTTTTTTAATTTAAGGACATGCAATTGGAGTCTGGTTGGGATGCCAGAGAGAAGAGAGTTGCAATAATCCAGAAGTGAGGTGAGGAAGGCGTGGATGAGGCTTTCAATGCTTGAGTATGAGAGATTTGGAGCCAAGCTGTCTTGCTGTTGATGAATTTGAGGGTGTTTGGAGTCTTCCAACTCTTGATGTCATGAAGGCAGTGTGTGAGGGAGATGGGATTGGTTGAGATGTAGAGCTGGATGTCATCCGTGTAGCGGTGAAAGTCAATGTTGTCACATGATTGTGCCCAAGGGTAGGAGGTATGGTAAATGGTCTGCATTTATATAGCACTTTTCTAACCTTACAGCCACTCAAAGCGCTATACAGTATTGCCTCACGCTCACCCATACACCAATGGCAATTGCGGGTTGGGAATCTTGCTCAAAGATGCTTACAGGTAGTTCAGGGTTCAAACCCACAACCTTCCCGCTGGGAGCCCAACATCCAGACCTCTAGACCATTCTTCCCCCATCCTGAGGTATATAGTAAATAGCAGAGCACCCAGCACTGAGCCTTCTGTGGGATTTCAGTTGGTCAAATTTTTGGCGGACTGAGAGATAGGAGGCAAACCAGGAAAGAGCAACTCCTGAAATACCAATACCAGTTTTGTGTTTTGGAGAGGACATGAAGGTTGGAGATGGGGCGGAAGTTGTTCAGGTCATTGGGGTCAGCATTTGTTTTTTTAAGTTCAGCTTTGATTTTCAGGGTGGGGGGTATGAATCCAGTGGCGAGAGAGGAGTTAATTGTGTCAGTGAGCAGGCGAGAGATGGAGGGAAGGCATGTTTTGATGAGGCTAGTGGGCATGGGATCAAGTTGGCAGGTAGATTAGTTTTCATGATGATTTCAGTAATGGACTTTTCAGTGGCCGGAATGAAGTCAGAGATGCAGGAGGTAGAGGTCGAGCCCAATGATGTGTTCATCCAGGATGTGTTCTCAGCAGGGGTGGAGGGTGATTGTAGATGGAAGTGGATATAGTTGTAATAGTTACACACCTCTGACTATGCAGTTTTTATGTGGTGGTGGTACCATGATTCTTAATACAGTTCTCGACATCAGATTGTCTGTTTTATTGTAAAGTATGTCTGATTAGGCTATGGTTTAACATTTTATCGCAAATAATAGATTTTTAGTTATGCCAAATATACGGCAATGAGATATGTAATGATCTGGTATTCAATCTAAGCTTTGTGTTTATTTAATTGTGTATTTTATTCTACTGTTTTTTTTTACTGTTTATTGTTATTGACAATACTTCTTACAACAGCAACTCAGTGGATGGTTTTGTCAGTGTAACTGCAATCACTTCCTAAAGATACTGCTAGATAACACTATATCGCTAGCATTATTCATCCCCTGCAGGGAAAACAATAACTACGATGGCATTGCTCTGACTCAATAAAGCACATTTAGGAGGAAGCTGCCCTGAAGACATTTTAATTTACTGTTTTTGTTTGATATTCTGTGGTGTCAGCAGTCTTTTTTTCAGGCTAGAAGCACAATAGTAAATAATATACTGCAGAATAGGAGGTTGGCAGATATTTTTAGAGCAGTATTATCCTCTCTAAATAACAGACATTTTCAGGAGACTGTTGTGAACCAATTATCTTGTCTTGTGTACGGTTGATGAAGTGGTACTGTGGCAGAGTTGAGCTCTGGGTTCTAAAACTGTCCCATGTAAAACTGTACATCTGTCTTGTGGATGGTTCATAGGTTGGGAGCTAAGAATAGGCATCTCTGCCTCGCTCTCCTCCCCGGATAAAGTGTAATGACCTCCTCTTTTTAATTTGCTCCACCATAATAAATGTAAAATAATCTCTCTCCCTTCACCAGTCCATCCATCCATGCCTTTTTTCCGTTGTATCACTCAATTCTTGCCCGTAATGGAGGACTATTTCCAGCGCCATGTAAAAATAGGGAGGGGAGACATTTGGACCTTAAATGCCTACTGTTACTGACAAATTGACAGTTACCACCCCTAGTGTGATTTTTAGTGAATTTAAGAGAATATGTTTTTTGGGACACTGCTGACAGCACTAAAAACTGGCAAATTGTATGCAGTAGAAAATAATACCTTATACATACTGTATTGACAACCCCTGTCACAAATGACACAACTGCACTCATTTCAGAAGACCTTATTTATTTGTTTCAATTAAATACTGGTGTCATGAATCTCTTAGAGAGTAACATTTTCAATGGTGGCAAGACAGACATCGCATAATAGGACATAATATTATATAATGACATAACCTAACCCCTTGTCAGTTTTATTGTTAATAGCAATGAAACATGAAAAGTTATGCAGGTATTATACTGTTATTCCCAATTTTTGATTTATCTGAGCATTGGATTTCCTATAACTCAACATCAGAAGCATCTCTTTGCATTGTGATGACTCTAATGTTGGCGTAGGTCATTTGTGGTTATACTAATGACTTTTCCCAACAACACTATAGCTCGTGCATGCTAATGCTTGCTAACTTGTGCCTTTCACCGCACTTAGTCCTTGGGTTCTCAGATCACACATCTCTGCATCTGCACACACATTAATCATTGAAGAAACTAGAGGCGAGAGCCTTGGAATTGACGGGTCGTCCATCTCTGCATTGTCATGCAGATTGGGATTGCAGAGCTCTAGATACTAACACAGTTCACCCTGACTTGGGTGTGGGTGTGTGTGGGGGGGACAGTGATGAACAGCCCAGTCAATGATGGATAGGGAACGCTTTTATTCCGAGGTCTCTGTCAAACATAAATATTGCTTCTCTTCTAGACCCACCAGGGCATTCTGCGAGGATGTCACAACATCAAGGTTTATTGAAGGAGTTATATTATGATCAGAATGGAAGGTATACCTTATAGCCTCGATGTCAAGGACGGGCCACATTTTGCAACTCTGAAGTCGATTAAAGTACAAGCTGTTTTTTAATGTACGTAACATTTTCCACTCATTTCGAGTTAAGTAGGATCATTTTCTGTGGGGACTGATTAACCCCTCCTAAAGGGGTTGGCGATGTGCCAACCTCTAATGCTACAGTGCCAGTGTCTGAGCCCTGGCTCAGGCACTTGGTTCACTTTCCGAGGTGTCACTGATATGCTCCATTCCCCATGAGTGTGAGGCTGCCACATGGGTTTAAATATCATCACTCAATAACAGCCCCAAGGACTAATAGAGGTCACCTGAACATCAGATCTCTGCTTGGTTTTGGAATTCAATCCAAATAGCCACATTGCAGGTCGTGTTTCCATATCAATTGATTGTTACACGATCATTAGAACTTCAGAGCTCCTTGGAGAGCTAAAAAAACATGTGACTTTGGTGGTAGCCTTTAATGAAATTATTGAATTGTCTTTAATCACAAAGATAATATTAAGTGTTGGGCACATCTAGAGACAATGCAAAAGAGGAGGGATGGAGGTCTATTGTCAATTGTAATATAATTGATGGACAGGTGAACATGAAGGCATACAGATTGTAATGTGTCCAGGTGTTTCCAGTCATTGGCCTAATTACTAGAGCCTATTTAGATGTATTCTAGTTCATATTTGTAGAAATAGCAATAGTACTAGTTTATCAATAGTTGTTTATTTTATGATAATTTAGCTCAAAGTCATGACCCCTCTACAGCTCATAGTTGACGAATGGTTATTGTCTTGCTGAGTAATTCAGTTTGAATAACTACCATATCCAGTGTCCACATCCATTGATTGTTACATGATCAGTGTTCTTAAGGAGAACTCAGTGATCCATTTTTCACAGTGTGAGAGGAGCCGTGGTTGAAGTGCACGGGACATAATGTCTTTGTGTACAATATGAACATAAGTGAATGTCCTCATGGATATATTGATACAGGCTACAAAGTGGCACCTTGCCTATTGGTCAAATTCATAATGTCCTACATAAATGTCCTACCTAAGTAAAAAAAACAAACAATGATACACTATGCCTTTATAATTATCCTATTGTTGTGAAGTAGGGTTTATACAATAATCTGTGACCCTAAATGGCATGATAAAGTGCCACTCTAAAGAATCACAGGAGCTACAAGAGCGATTATGTGTGTGTTTTTGCATGCGTGTTATGACACAGGGTCGGCCTGTTCACACAGCCCGCTAAAACTTTACCTCCGGCCAAGCGTACGCTGCGCACGCGAGTAACGCGCTAGCCGCTAATGCTTGCGCCGGCATGTCTTTTGTGCAGTGGTTGGCGTCAGTCTGGCAGCGGCTCACTCCATTACAACTCTAAATGACTAATTGATGGTCCGAGAGACAGGCGACACCGGCTCCACAGGATCTGTTTACAACCTCATCCCCTCAGCACCCTGAGTGGATTCCACCGGACTAACCATGGCACAACCCCACCCCACACACACACGCATCTCCCCTCTTCTCCTCCCTTTATTTCTTATTCATCTGGTGGTGGAGCGCGTCTCCCAGATGGATGGGATGATCGAGGCATGGACAGACAGTCGTGTAGATGTATGGATAAATAAATACACAGATGGATGTGTGGGCACGTGTTTGCGCCACATTACTATAAAGGGCTGCTGGTTCCTTCCTGCCGTGTAATGGACCACACACGCATTAGGTCTGCTGGTACCCGTTATGTGTGTGCGTGCGTGTGCATGTGTGTCTGGGTGCAGTAAATAAGGGATTATGACCGACAAACACACATGCACTCAAGTCACGTTCGTGGTTGACAGGTTTAGCATCCAGTGAAGCTTAGCCTCTAAAGTGTCTGTGGAGAGGAATGTTAAACAGCTCATCACTACTAAACAGCCGGATGGGTACAGCTGTTCACACTGGCTTGATTGGCCTGAGTGGACTTTACGTCTTCAAATCGTTTTCAGATAGTCATGCAACAATCGCTTTGTGATGCTGGCACATTTTATTACACCCCCCACCCTTACAGGTACCGTATGTGTTTAGAATCTGATTGTGCTTGATGCACTTGCTACGTTGCAGCAAATTACAAGATTTGTGTGTGTGTCATGTTGGGATCAGCTCACTCCTGGCTACCCACGCTGCTCTGTGCCACATACTGGCATGCTGGCTGGCATTGGCTCAGCTGTGTAATGTGTTTGGTCTATCTTCTTTATACAGTACATACTGTATGTACAGTATATGTGTATGATGTCTATACACTGTACAGTAATATGGTTACAGTATATTGTTGTCTTTAAAATACAAAAAGAAAGAACATTTAATATGTGTGGTTGTTAATGTCAGGTTGTGGCAGCGAGATGATTTCCAGATTAGGAAAATATTTGTGTACTTTTATGATGACATGTAAGATGTGTAGTGAAAAAAGAGGTTGTTTGGGGGCCCATGAGTGGAACAGTAAGGGATGTGCTAATTAAACAGAGCTGACAGCAATGGCGGGACAGCTACACTGCCAAGGTAATGAGAAGCTGGCCACTACACACACACACACACGTGTGCACACGCATGCACGCACACACACACACAGCAGCAGGCAAGCGATTTGGGTAAATCAATTACAAGGTTCACTGTCAAGCTGACGGCGGCACTGTCACAATATCCCAGCATGCACCTGGGCATGGTATGGGCACAGCTAAATCAGCCCCTCTCGACAGGCAGCAGATAGCAGACACTCATAGAATGTGCATGTGCCGGTGGTTCGGCGTGCCCTGTGGCAGAGTTGACCAGATGTCCCATGTGATTGGAGCCGCTATCCCTCGCCACATAACAGGGGGAACAAGTTGACGTTCATTTGGCTCATCAGCCGCTTATCAGAACCAACCAGAAGACGCCGGGCAATACGCTCCATCACTCTGTGTGTCCGTCTATCTCTCCCATTCTCCAGAGCGAGGGAGCTTCTTCTCCCCTGGCCCGGGCGGCCCGCCTCGATATCCGCTCCATAGCAGCGGTCCTCAGAGAGATCTGTGTCCTGGTCACAGTAGGAGCTACTACAGTATTCTACATGCAATGCTATGGCCTGCTTCCAACCAATGAAAGCCTTTGTATTTGCACTTAGTTCTTCCTAATCTGGTGTCTAGGTGTCACATCAGCCGTTATTCAGCAGTTGCAGCTAATGCAATCAGATAGAGGATGGTAACATCCCACCTTTGGCCCTTTCATCTGGGAGTCAAACACACTAGACTGCCCCTTGCCTATGTTATATTTAACCCTATGTATGTGGAGTTAACTTTCAATACACTCCACCATCACTTTGTTGTTGGCCTTTGGTGTGTCAGACCATAACATTTGAGGGGTTGATTTCTACTGTCCAATTATATATAATATATGCAGTTATTCAATATTTTCCTCTAGAGCAGGTGCTCATGGAGCAATAAAAGTGAAGATTATCAGGACATAACACTGCTCCTTCCCACCCAGTAAACACACACACACACACACACACACACACACACACATAACAGCACTGTGTCTATGTGACTGTTGCTAGGTGTCAGCAAGGATTTATTTTTTGTAACTAATGAGAGTTTGCAATCCCCTCCGCTGACCAAATGTTCAATGGTTATTATACGCTCTAAAATTAACTATAGTGTGCTGTATGAGGTTACTGGACCAGAAGTAGGTCTCTCTCTCTTTCTGGTATTATAATCCAAATATTATACTAGCAGGACACCAAAGCTTGTGGACTGACCCACACTGACAGCAAGTGTTAGAGTAATGTGCACGCACGCGCACACACACACACACACACACACACACACACACACACACACACACACGGCTAGTTAACTTTAAAACATCAATGCATTCTGAATTTCCCTTTGGGAATCAATAAAGTACCCTCATAATGCTGAGTTAGACTAAATATATTATTTCTTGTGGCTAGCTACTCTGTATGTGAGGCTGATCAAGGAACATCAAAACCACAGCGTAAAGGGAGCCTGTGTGTGTGAGTGGTAGAGAGAGTGAGCACTCTATTTACTCAAAAGTGTGTGTGTGTGTGTGTGTGTGTGTGTGTGTGTGTATATAGCCTGTGTGTAGTGTGTGTATAGCTTTTAAATTGTTAGTTATCTGACACAAACACAACTGCACACATGGTCCACCAACATATAAGCAAACACTGCTTTGTCTCTTATCACTTCTAGCTGACGGGTTGTAACAGTTTACACAGTTCCACACACACACACACACACACGCACACACACACCCACACACACATTCTGACATCATACGTTTGACTTGACATACTTGACAGCTGTTATGATG
>JAODOY010017808.1:0-2500 GCA_025399855.1 Forbesichthys papilliferus | reverse complement strand
TGTTTTTACACAATTTCAGGGTGTAAAAACATTGAGAAAGAAATTATTAGGCTATACATATCTGGTCTGTAGTCCACAATGAAAATACATTTGATTGAGATTTTGTGACAATGTCATGTCTCTGCAGAAAATAATAATGTCATAATGGTCATAATAAGTAGCCTTTATGGCTTAAACTCATCCAGTAACCTGATCTACAGTATAATACATTGGTATTTTGTAAATCAATGTCTACACTTTTGGAAATCAGCTTGATGGATTTCTCAAAGGCGAAACCCATTGACTATAAGGCCTATAGCATGCATGTGATTGTTGTAGACATAGAAACATGAAATAAAGATCCAATGAATGCAATAAGATAGCAGTGTTCTTTTTTTGTCATCACTTTTAAGCATCACTTTCAACAATCTGTAATACCTTTAAAGGTGAAACATTCTTTTCATTGACATTTATTTATTGCAGTATTCTGTCTAATTGAAAACTCCTGTGGCTGTATCATCACAACGTGATGATCCAGGCACGTGTATTGAAACAAACTCTTTCGCTCATTATAGAAGTCGTCATATCATCATATGAGCTAATATATCGCGTTTGACTCTGCAGGTGGCAGATAGGATTATGGGAGAACGCCAAGGCAGCATAAATCTCATTAGCACCATGACTAATAAGCCTCAGAAAATAATGACCTACTAAATCGCCCTCTGCCGGCTGCAGCCAAGCCCCCACTACCACCCTCGTAATAATCAGACAGCCAAGGTCAACATACATGCTGGATCAAAGTCAAACCGACATAAGAGGAGGGGGGAGGGGGCTGAAGGGGGGGTAAATAGTGCAAAAGAGAGATTTGTTGAAGTTAATGTTGTTTACGGAGAACCGCAGACAGCTCGCATTTACTTTAAGCTGCCAATTATTGCACATTATACACCTGCCCCAATAGATCGATAGGCAGGTAGACAGACAGAGAAACAGACGTACAGACACTATACGTACAATACAAATTAAGAAAGCAGAAATAGTAACAGCAAAAGCCATGAGCAAGGCTTTCGCGTTTCATAATGTAATGTCAGCGGTTTAGGAAAGGCCCTGGCGTAACAATGACATGTACAGTAATTGTGAGCCAGTGTCACTGCTTAGGGCAGTTTATTGTACACTGTCATCTTATATCTGCTGACTGGGTACATACTGTATAGGCTAAATCAGTTGGACGCTGTTCAGCTTCCTACAGGATTGCTAGTGATAGCTTGTGACAATTGGTCATGATGCATCTTCAAGAGTAACTTCGAAGTATAGTATGACATTTCAACGATGTTTTATAATGTTTCATAAGCCACTACACTGTCAATACCTTAAATATGCATTTATTGACAGAGAGAGAGAGATATTCTGAGAACACATGGTTGCACATAGGGTTAATATCAGATTTCATATTCAAGTTGAAACTAACTTAGTTTCAGACCACAGTAATGGAACCATGTGACTCATGTTCCATTTAACTTAATTTGTGCCTGAACATTTTCTGCATCATCATTGTCATCTGCCACATATAATATGGCCGCAGAGTAGTTCTGTGTGTCTGTATTCTGCACAGACTACCTATTAGTGTGATGTCTTATCCCACATTTTTTTCTTTTTCATTTTCGTTTGTCATAAGAGGTGAGATGTACATGTGAAAGGAGCAATCTATATGCATTATACAGTATATTATGCATTTTGCTTGCTCAATATGTGGTGGCAGCAGGTAGGTACAATGAAATAAGATCATATCATATGTTTTCCCTTACTCTGAACTGATTTCAGTGTAAATCTTTTTTTGTACAATATAAACTGTCCCCTTAGTATTGTAATTATTCTTTCCAAGCCCAAGTGATATCCCAAGCTTGACATTTAACCCCTTGGATTCACTTTTTTTTTAACTAGCTTGTTATTAGCATTTTTATACCTGCCGTAATAAATAAATAGTGCTGCTTTTTGCCTTTCATACCATTGACTAAGCTACAGTGAAATGACTCTGCAACTCCAACTATAGTGGGGAAATTAATAAGAAAGCTGAAAAACATAGACATATAGTGCAGATGCATTTTATCACCACCAGGTGCTGTCAATAGGCCACATTATCCAATCCAGCTATAAAGTGGACATATTTTACATATTTTTCCTTGTTACATTTGGGTACCTGGAGTACTTACAAACCCACAAAAACTGAAATAACCCTGCGTTCAGTCTAGGGGTTATATACTGGTAAGTAACATTTAGTAAAATGTATTTATATAGCACATTTCACAGATAAAAATCACAAAGTGCTTCACAATTGTATGGGAATACACAGCAATATGAAATACATGACAGCAATATACACAAATAAATAACCAAACAAATGCACATAAACAAACAGAAATACATGTCAGACCGGCCTCACCACCTTACATCCATCCATCTTCTCCTGCTTATCCGGAGTCGGGTCGCGGGGGCAGCAGCTTCAGCAAGGGACCCCAAACTTCCC
>JAODOY010017798.1:0-25977 GCA_025399855.1 Forbesichthys papilliferus | reverse complement strand
ACACACACACACACACACACACACACACACACACACACACACACACACACACACACACACACACACACACACCAGTTAATCGGCTACAATAGCGTCCACCTGCAGTGTATTAAGAGTAATCCTCATGATGTAATCTCAAAACAGCCCGGCTCCCTCTCCACACAGAGCAGGCCAATGCACCAATGCATGGACTGCTGCTCTGGACCCACACACTAATGTAGCTGTTGCTCATACCGGCACCAACAGAGTGCATTTGTACGGTTGCAAAGTTACTTTGGGGTCAACATTTACATTTGCGTGCTAGCACGTCTTGCCGGGTTAGACCACTGGGAAAGTGTGACACAAAATGAACTCTGAACGCAGCAGTTGTGTGTGTGAACAGCCCCAGATGGAGGAAGCTGCTTAACTCTTTTTAATATGTAACGCGGCATACAGTACTGTACTCGGTTTGGTGGAATCTGCTAGCAAATCCCCAGAGGCCTGTGAGCGACCCATACAAAAAACACTTGAGCTTGTGCTCCGCAATCACAAGACATTTAGCTCCCATGATCCTTCTCTAGAGGAAACAACATGGGACATGCAAGTTATTGCCCCAATGTCAACAGCATCATTCACAATATGGATTGCTGTACTTTGAACTAGGGATTCTATATTAAAGTATCCATTATAGTTACCTTTCTACATCATCTATAATGTTTACCTACAAGCTGGATGTATTGAATCCCTACACACGTCTTGTGTGTAATGCATAGTTTGACTTATCTATCTTTTTAAATCTGAATGAAATCCTTATGGATGTATAGCCTGACCAACAAAACTCCACTGGGAATGTGTTTACATAGCCAGAGCAACCTGCACAGTTACAAATGCCAAACATGACATAAACAAAAAATAAAACAGTACTCCGCTCGTGGAAGACCAGCTCGTTTCCTAGCAACTCTCTGACACAGACTGACATTGGTGTGCATGCCAGTGTCAGCAAGTACAAAACATTTAGAAAGATTCTGAAGAGCAAGTCATTCTGGTACGTCTGTGCCTAAAACGGTGCATCTTTTCAAATACGGTGTCCTCAAACCCGCCCCCAATCTCCTTCTTGAGGAAAACATCTATTGTCACGTAGCTTTATTACCCGTCGTGGTACTAGCCAAGTCGAATGAATCACAGGCAATTCACACCGGCAGCCTGGTCTGGCTGACATTGGAGGGCCACTGTGCACTTTACCAGCTGCATGCCTTCTATTAACTTGGTCCTAATTTGCATGAGGACCATTGACCATTTAACATGCCTGTGAGCGCTAACCACATTCCACGGCCTGTCCTCCACAGCGCTCACACAAATGGCAGGCGCTGAGAACAGGTCTCACCTCGGCAGAGATTCGACGATTTCCTCTGTTCCTCATACACACCCCTGCGGGGGACTGCACCTCATCTGAGGACGTCCCGGATGTCTGGTCGCTCTCCCCGTCGGAGCCCATCTTGAGATTTTCATGGACGATGTCTGTGGTAAAGGCAGAGGGGATGGGGGTTAATGGAAAGAAGAAGGTTAGGTGAGCACTATCACAGCAATAGTTTTGAAACATCGTCGTTCGTAGTCGTTCACAAAACACAAACAAACAAAATGACATCAGAAATTGGCTTTAACATAATCAGATCTGCGTGCGATCCCTCAGGGTTTCCCCATGCTGAAAACCCCCGTGCTCACGTTGGTGTGCAGAAGAGCAAAGGGGCCGTGGCCGGAACACCGGCGGGTGGCATGACAAGAGGTTAGGGCTAGGGCTAGCGGTGCTTACACAACAGCTACTACAGTAGAGCGCTTCGTTTCATGTGCTTTACTGTCATGCACTCTAGGCATTACCGTACACACGCTGGAATGTTTGCAAGACAAACGTAGTCCTTAGATCTCAAATCTACAACATGTTATGTTGTTTAGGCTTTCTTCTATTTCATCAATATATTGATATGCTGTATCATCAAACTTTACATGTACAATATATTTTTAGAGTGGTTGGTAGGGCGCTATTGTTTTCTACTTATGCTGATATAGACAACACGTTTACACCGCTGTCAATGTGTGCAAACACTTAGTGTGCCCTATAGAGCGTAACAGTGACCGCCCACTTTTTTGGGGGCTCTGGTGCCGGAAGAATAATTCCCATCAATTTTCTCCATTGACTTTTCATAATATCCTTATTTAAAGAGTTTTAAGCCTGGAACCAAGCCATCCAGCTACAAGAGTGATCGTGACCAATAAAAAATTTGATTTGGAGCAAAAAAACATTTAATAAAAACGGAAAAAAGGTATATCTGGTACTTCCACACAGCCCTGGCTCCGTAAATAGGAACTTGAGGAACATGGTGATCACCACTCACAACAACAATGCCACTTGGCTTCGCAATGAGCTTCTGAGTGAGTTCGTTTTGATTTTGAGCTGGAAGTTAGCAAGCGTTCTGGAGAATGACTAATTCTGCCTTTAAGTGAGATATGCCCTGCATGTGTCCGTGCATGCGTGTCTCCTCACCCAAGCGGCTGCTGTGGCGTGGCATGGCCATGAGCGAACCAAGCCCTCCTCCAATGACACTCTGCGGCCGGCGCAGTGGTGGCTTCTTGAAGGAGCCCGTGTACTGGTGCAAGAAAGAGTGGACACTGTGTGCCGATGGAGGCCGGCCATTTCTCACCATGGGCTCTGGAAGGAGTGGGCGGTAGGGGAAGGGGAGGGGGGGGGACGACAAAATCTTTGTCAAAGGAAATCAGCAGAGCAGTGAAACCACAGTTACAGGAGAGCTTGTGGACAATCAACTGCAGGATGGAGAAGGGAAAGTGATCCGATAATCATTTAAGAACAGGACGTGTTCTAAAGCGTCATAGTGCCTCACTTGCACATTCCTAAACACGTGGCGGCACGGTAGCTCACTGGCTATAGTGCTATTAGGGTCAACCTGACCACAGCTGACTGGGGCCGTTCTCACTGGAGGTAGTGTTCATGTGTGAATGGCCCACACCACTTTGGCATGGTCACAAAGGAAAAATTATGCATTGTGAAGTAGTCTGAATGGGGATGCCCCTTGTGGGAAACTGCAGGCATATCCAGTCTAATCTTTTTAGAAATTATAGGCACATATTTACTCGTTATATAAATTTATCTAATCTGACCACCTATGTACAGCCGTATAAATTAAGAGCACTGCAGTATTTTCTCAGATTTTTACCATTTATACATTTGTATTTTTTTACTAACATGTAATGTATGTATTTTTAGATCTAAATTTATATCAGTTTTCTATGTATGTTATGTGTTTGACATTTAAAGAAAACGTATATATACTATTACATTTTAAACAATGTGCAGTGGTCTTCATTTTTTCCATGGCTGTATATCTCTTTTACCACCGCATGTGCAGTAGTTCCTAGATACTATATGCAAATATCGAACACACGTCTCTCCGGGTACTGCCATCTCTGCAGCAGCTGTTCCAGCCACCAGACTGTGTCGTGTATGTGTTGCATAATCAGATAAGCAGCCCAACGCCTCCACAATCATAACAGTTCAGATAACATCTCATCTGGCCACTGCCTGCTCTCTATCCTACTAACCGTTGGGCAGAAATCCTCTTTGTCTCACACACACACACTAAATATGCCTTTCTGTATCCATTTGCCAAGCACAGAATGCGCTGGCCAAACCTGGTGTTAATCACTGGTCACAAAGCTCTTTGTAAATCCCAGTTAGTTATCAGAAAGAGAAAACCAATGTGGATGCACAGATTTGCAGAGAGAAAAAGCTTTTGCCTGTACTCTGGGGCTCACTCTTAAAGGGAGGGGGCCAGCAAAGGATGAATTAAGATGCCCGGCTGGTTTAAACAGTCGATCAAGTTGCCTTGACACTGCCATGGTAACTCTTGAATGTTTCTGGAGCACCATGGCAACATTGTGTTAAGGCACCAAGGCCTGTTCCCTTCATGGCTCCTGAACAATCATGAATAATATCAGCAAAATAAAGAGATAAGCTGCTCTGCCACTCTGCCTTTGTTTAACGGGCCGCCACCACCACCTGAATGATGTAACAAAGTGAAATGTACCTGTATGGAACACAGAGACAGAGAGTGTGTGTGCACACACACACACACACACAGTACAACGCACTAGAGCGTGAAGTAAGACGACACACAATCACGTACTGCAAACTGGCTTACCGTTGTCCTTCAGGCCATTTTCTTCGATGGTCATCTGCTCGGCCAGTTCGGAGAGCGACTCGTCGATGGTGTGGCTGCCTCGCAGAGTCTGAGAGAGGCGCCTCTTAAACCTCTTCATCTTCTCCATGGAGCTCTGGGGAAGGGGAGGCCTTGAGACGGAGAGGGAAGAGAGACAGCGGTGAGCACAGATATATCTTAAGAGCGCAGTTGGCTTCACCGCCACAGTCACCACAGGCTCACTTTTGACCTGACGTTTCCAGGTCTGCCATTGTGGTTGAAACCAGCATTACAAAAACACTGTTCTCTATTCCTCTTGTGTAGAGATCCAGGCTTTTACACTTCTCTATCCTCCCATCGCATGATACTTAGGCATATTGATGGGCACTCTATAACACAATTGTAAACCTGTAACAGTAAGTAGTGGTGGCCCAATGTTAATTAAGCTTACCTGTATTGTAACTAAAGAACGTTTCCGGTTTGTGGTCAAACAGGCCCCGACATTGAAAAACAAAATGATGACGCCGCGGTGGAACCACATTCAACATGAATGAAAGTGGGAACGTGCATAATCAGCCTGCAGACGTTATTTCCTAATCCCACACAAGTCAGACAGTGAGCAAAGACGCGGCAAGATCACAAGGCTGGAAATGTCAAGGCCCCAATCAACACCCCATCGCTAATTATGACTCAGCCAACGCCGGCCTGCCAGCCCTGGGAAACCCTAACAGGCTGCCAAGAGATTCTTGTGTGATACGCGTCAGAGTACAGTCCTTGGACAGCCGAACACCTCCCGCTGCATCTTGTTCACCTCTCACACACACACACTGCATACATGCACGTCCATTCAATGTGGGGGGAGGGGGGAAGGGTGGGGGGGGCAACAACACTCTGTCCCAGTGAAACAGTTGAGAAAGGACGGCAACAACCAAGGTCGTCGAGACAAAGCAAGTGTGTGGTGACGTCACTGTGGGAAGATCAGGTTCCCAGCGGAACACTATGCCTCTCCCTGTGACCTCAACAGGGAGGCCGCTGCTTCTCGGCTGGTGCAGATCAAGACTTGTGCCCTGTCTGAGGTGATAGTGAGTAAGAGCAAACAAGAATTCACATGAGTAATGTCTGCTGAACAGTCCGCCTGTGGTGTTTGGCCTTCAGAACGTAACGCACAGTGCCACACTGACTGAATCTACACAATGACAAGAGGAAATACATATTGCATGCATTACAATACAGCCTTTTCTATCCACAGCAGGGAACGATGGGCGGGGGGGGTACAATAGATCTAGCTATGCTGGGCAAATGGGAGGAAACAGACTTAACGGTCACTTCTGCTACAGGACCTACTGGGATCAGATACAGACAAGAGGCAGACTCCTAGGGCCACCGGGCCAATCAGCATCCAGGTGTGTAGATGCATTTGAAATGTTGAAGGTGGTTGCCTGCTAATAACAATTTACATAATCTCTATACTAAATGCTTTTAAAACGAGGGTGTATACATATACATGAGAGTACCCATAATTATTGTAAAAGGTCATCAATATGCACAGGGAGGATTTAACCAAATCTAAAACCTACAAATAATTTTTTTTATTATAATTTTTGTAAAATAATATAATCAAGGCAAATAATCCCGATCTCTTGATAATGACATTAACTGGAATATCAGCGAGCATAATGAACTCAGTCAATATGACATGAAACAAGGATGCTTGTGGTGGATGGGGGAAAGAAACTCCATATTGGTCCCTGCTCCTTTAGCCCTACCCCTGCTGCCCTGAGTGCTGCCAGACTGAGCTGTGTGTGCATGTGCATGTGCGTGCTACTGATTGGGGTTTGTTTCCACAGCAACTCATCATTATCCTCTGAATATATCATAGCTACAGCTGAATTATATATTGTATTTTAACTAATCAGTTTGTCCAGCACTAACAGGGAACACAAGACAGTGATTACCTGGATGCCTGAGGTTTAGGCTAGTAGTGCACCAAATGATCAGCCAGTGACTAGATTTGGACAGCTTTCTCGTTGTGCAGCGATTGGCCAATCAGTCTAAATATAGCCAGTTATGAACTGATCATACATACATGGATGGATGCAGCATGTATGCGCCACACTGACCTCAGGTTCCTGCACGCAATAAGCGTCATCTAGCTACAGTGCTTCTTAAGCCATCCATGTAGCTAGCTTGTTCTATAGGTAGCCCGCATGAAACATGCCTGCGGTGCGGACATTCTTGAGTGTCTGAGGAAATCGTTCAATTCTCAGTTATTGACATCATGTTCATCACCGAAAAGAGCATGTGGCTTCCGATCAGTCAGTCAATCCATAAACGAACAATGCCTTTTGTAAAAGAAAAAATGTGTGCGGTGCTTAAAAACTCTACCAATCACATGACAGCAGCTACCAACCCTACAGGGAGAGGAAGAGAGAGGTTGTGACCTCAGCGACTCCAATGGGGCTGAAACCCCTTACGTCACTGACCCCACTTTCCCCGCCCCCTTTTACTCCTCTTTGAGCTAGAAGAGGGAGAATAAACATGACTGCTGGCATTAGTGAGCTCAGCCTTGCTTTTCTAAAGAGCAGTCTTTTCTCACCCTGGCCAAAACAATAACGACAAGTCTGAAGGAGCTGCGCCGTTAAAGAATAAGGCCAGCATTGTACGTGGCAAAACCATGGGTAAAACAATAGGCCCCCTTTACAGGAACAGCTAGCCGTGCCGAATATGGCAACTAGGCTCTCCAGCATATGTATGCTGCCATGAAACCAGGAAGTGGTAGAAACGTGTCAAAGCAAGAGAATACAGTTATGTCCCGCAATATTGTTAAAGTGGATGCAGTTGGTAAAACCAGTGTTGAACCACCTTATATTCCTAACCTCGACAGCCCAGCACTTCAACAAGAAGCCATATTACAGTAAAATGATACTGAAGAGAAAAAGTTTAACCTTTAAATTACAGTATATGTGGGTGATGAAAAAGACAAGTACTCAACAACTAGCCTTGTGTAAGCAGACACAAGGTGGTCACAAAGTAAAACTACCTCTTGTTCATCACTAGTTAACAGCGTTGAACCAACTGGCGTTGCTACAATTGTTTTGAACGCCTCATCTAGGTCTACCACTATTTCGAAACACGCTTGACATGACGCCAACGCTGTTGCCCATTGGGTCGATGTAACCATGCAAAACATAAAACATACATATGCCCACAGTGAAAGACTAGAAGCACAATCAATAAAAAGAAGGTCTTATTTCATCTTGAGATCCTCTCCCAAAACCCATAAACAAATGTTACTGATGCTACAATTTAGGACTAAAACAATAATTTGAACCATTGGCAACTAATCTATTTTATTCCAAAAGTATTCAAATAATTCTGCTATTTGATTGATGTGCTTTTAAGAAATAAAAAACGTCAGATCATTTTACATAAAATTAATAATAATTTAAAAAATTTAAAAAAATTTAAAAAAGGAAGAAGGTGCTTTACATGCTAAAAATCACACAATGTTGCAATTTTGTTAATTTTACATTTTTACCACATGAACCACCAGCTATCAATGTCAGTACACAAGGAAGCTAAATGAACATCTCCTGAAATTAGCTGGATCACAATTGTGTTATTAGTGACAATGTGATATCTAGCTACCGTACATGTCTCTTCAGAGAAAGAAAAACTGTTTTTCACTGGAAACCCCACCTACTTGCAGCTCTAATAACTAATTCTACAAGTTACAGCTGTCATTTGTTGTAAGTGGACCAAATGTGAATATGTCATTCATGACAATTTCCCAATGATCTGTGGCTAGGGTCTGGGGAAGCCCGGGCATGAGAGCTGGGAAAACGTGACATTACTACTAAACACGTTACTAAACACCGACGCCATGGGCCATGGCTATGGCAGCTTGAGTGACAGGTCAGGTTGCAGACTACCTGTGTGATCCAGCAACACCGTCGGCCAGCCCGCCTGACTCTTAGTCAGGCGTGTCAGGAGAATAGGGCCAAGCATGATGGCAGCACTAGCACAACAAACTGTACACCGTTTAGTACAATGACATGTTCCCACCCCAGTCCCTGTAGAGACAATAATATAATGTTGAAGACAATTCTCAGTATTCAATTGTCAAACAATATACAAATGCTATATAGAGCTATTCTGGTGATCGCTGTGATGTTAAATAGTATTGTGCAATATTGTGGTGAGTTATTGACAGAACACTGGCTGAATCTGTCAATTATAACCACTATGAGCTAACTGATTACTCCACAATAGTGGTGCAACTTTCACTTTAGATATTGCATTTCCCGTGTATGCTTTATGTACTGCATACTATTCAGAAATTGCCCAAATACATGTGTCTACATTTAATATTTCATATCAAGGATTTAACGAGTGACAATCAGTAACAAATGCACAAGCATTATATGATATTAGTTATGAATGGGTTGAATAGCCAGCCTAAATAGCTCAGAGACAGAAAGCTAATTGTCTCTGGTAGAGAGATTAGAGATATTGTCCAAATTATCTGGCAGGCAGCGAGACTAAGCCATATGCGATTGTGACTGAAAAATACATCCTGCTTCATTTTCCTGAAAAGCAGATAATATATAGCATGTTGAAATTACAAATAATTATGTAGAACAGCTCCAGACAAAAGGCAGTCAGGCTTTCACACGGTCCTTTGTTCCATATACAGATAATCGCTTAGAAGCAGGCTATAGGCTGACCTGATCTGGACCTGAATCAAGTCGCCTGGTGTCTGTTTATGTGTGGAGCATTAGCATCAGAGAGAGCATTAATTAGACCCCTTTACATATTTTTCCAATCGGCTCACCTTTTCTACTCTCCCAAAGACCAACATTAATTGTAAACTCCTGAAAGTGTGTACCTTAAACGCTGGCCAGGCTGCCGATTAAAGCCCATGATTATACTGTAAAAAATAAATGTAGGCTGTTGGTTTTTTTGGGGGGGGGTCGAACCAGTGGCTATCTGACTTTAGTGTGAGTGTCGTGACTTCTCACAATGTAGTCCGTGATTATAACAAAATGTTTCTAACAAAAAATTCCTTCAACAAAAGTACCACAGAAAAATCTTAGATTGCAGCTATCAAAAGGACACATGGTTTTGCATTGTTTTGTACACTGCTCAAACAAGGGGTTTTACATGCATAATGCAATTGTGTAATGAGTTGACATTACTACTTTATTTAGGCTGTAACTTAAGTATCTGGGTTAAATAACAAGGCACGTACAGATTGAGGAAAAGCAGTATTTGTCTGTCAATCATTTCTCACAATAACAGTTTAGACCAGTGGTTCTCATGCCATGCATCACTTCTGAAAACATCAAGTCCAACAAGAATCCATAATCTTTCTTTTGGATTCCAACGTTCACTACACCACTGAGGCTTCTGTGATGCAGTCCAAAACATAATTATCCTCTTCTGATCCAGTCTCTTATTTATGGTCTGTTTTCAACCATGATTTATTAAATACATTTTGATTCACTGTAGCAATAAGGATAGTTACTAGCTGCTAGGTTACAAACTGAAAGCTTTACTGAATGTCAAGTATTTGAGAATGACATCACACTTGTTGTTAACTTATATTGCTGACTGCCGAGTCATTAGGAGATGATTCCATAGCAACAATATGTGGACTGTAACCTCACCGGTCAGGGAAGGGAAATAATACATAGCACATTTCACTTACTAAAATGTAAATATGTTGTATAGATAGAAAGATACCTGGTACACACACTGTATAGCCCAGATGGTGGTCATGCAATGAGCTACTACCGTATAAGGTGGCTTCACTAACAGACCATTCCAGATTCTGATTAATATTCATAGCTGCAGCAGCTTTTATTGTCTGGAGAAAAGGCATTGCCAGGGTCATAAGTAGAAGTCATTGCCAACATTCTTGTGTTAATACAGTAGAGAAAGGGAAGAGTTCGTATTCAGGGCTATGTATAGACAGGAGTGGTGCCTGTCACATAGCAGCTGTTCCCCAAAGAGGTGAAACATTAACCTCAAACCAGCTGTCCGTAGCCTGCCCCTTAAATATGACACACACACTCACAGGCGTATTTGTAAGAACCATCAGGAATATGCACTAGCCCACACACTAAAATTAAGTTGAGCCACAGCTTAGTCTGATACATTGCTTTGCTTGTCAATGTGAACAGAATTAGAATAGCAGTCTGTTATGTGCCTTCCAGGGGTACCTCAGTATGCGCATGATGTATACTACTGACCATCATCTGATCTGCACTGGTCCTCTTCGGGATTGGTGCCTAGGGGCTACAGCTGTTTTGTGGCAGGTCAGGTTACAGCGTCACCATCATCCCCAAGGCCCTCACCTTGGGAACGATCCCACATCAAGCCCTAACACAATGAGAGACACTGTCCCCAACCGCCTCCTTGTCCCACTTTAAAGGCCACTTACAAACTGGCACATTTCCATAGGAACAGAGACAGATAGAGGCAGCAGAACAAGCCCATGAGCTTGTGGCACAAGTACTACAATACAACACACAGGAAATGAGAGCTGTAGAGGTCCTCCTCCACTCACCGTTAATGTGCAGGTTATGTTTACAAGCCAATGGTGCAAGACCTCTGCACCAACAGACTAGAACAATAGCAGTTATTGCATGTGCCAACAAATGAACATACACGTTTAGACATGCAAATAATTGATCCTTGAGAAGGCTTGAACCCCAGCATCACTGCTTCCATCCTGATTCCGCAGTTAAGTGTCTACCCAACTCCATAACAATGTTGTCTTCCTCTTCTCGCCAATTGGATGTGTATAAACAGAGAGAAAACAAGCAAGCTGCTAGAAACCAGATGGGTGAGAATCCTCTAAATATGCTTCGCTGTTTGCCGGTGGTGGCCTGCAACAGCTAAAGTGGTATACGCCGGCTTCACTGTGGTGTTCAGAACTTTGAATGATTCGTACACAACTCGAATAGACGAATTTGTGTAGTGAGGTGGGGGCATGCCAGTCAACATTGGCTGGCTGTAGAGCAATCCATGCAAGAGAAATGTCAAGTGGTGCCATTTTTGATAAAAGGTAACAGTTTAACATAATGTAGGTGCGTTTAATCTAGCAGTTAAAACCCATGAATTTAAAACACATTTCAAACATTCCACGGTACCGTTTATCTACTACCTGTGTTTTAAAGCTATCCAGCGTGTGGCATTCAGGTCTATCCAGAGTATTGTGAACATGTATAATCGGCAACTATGATTTAGGTAGAGGATGAACTAATTCTACAATGTATCACATTTAGCAGACGATTGGAACAGTATTAACCGGCTGCATGTGCTTGTAAACATCGCAACATTGTTAACAATTACCCCATTTTGAAACAATACAAGATCGCAACAACGTTTCTTCGGTCAACCTAGCTGACTATAGTGTCTTTCGCTATAGGTCAACTTTATAAATGTTATAGTAGCCGGTCTACAATTATAGGAAACACCAAATTACACTCACCAGAAACGATGTGCGAGGTTTCGACCTGAGTCCCCAACCTCGGAGCTTCTTTTCAACCCGGACGCCGTCTTTAAAACCGACCGTGAAGACAGGAATGCTTTGTTTTTTTTTTCGATGTAGTAGTTTCTTATCTCTGTATAGGCTATATCCGCGGGGATGTGTGAGATGTGGCGCCCAGCATGTTTATCGAGCATTCGAAGTTACTGTCCCGACGAAATATACGAAGCTCCGTATTTTTTGGTTAGTGAACATTTCGGCATGAAAAGCGAGTATGACGACTGATTGCTTGTGAAGGGTAAAACCTGAGTGTGTACAGGCTAGTCTCTACGGCTATGTATGTAGCCGTATGTATGCCTGCCACCAAGTGTCGCAATTGTTACCCCGCCTAAATTGCCAAGTTGCCAGTGGGCCTATGTGTGCAGAGACACTGCAAATAACAGAATATTGGATAGGCCTAGCCTATTAGTAAAAAATATTATTAGTCTATAATATTAATAATAATAATAATAATAATTATTATTATTATTATTATTATTGTTATTATAATAATAATAATAATAATAATAATAATAATAATAATAATTATTATTATTATTATTATTTGTGGCCAACAAACTGTTAATGTTAGCCTAAGTGAACGTCGTATAGTATTTGCGCGAATATAAGCTATTAGCTATAATTTAAAGAAGGAATAGCCTAAAACTTCAAAAACATTAAGCACATTTTCTTAAATTAACGAATGCATAAATGCTAATATAGTATACTATGGTTAAGATGACATGGTCCAGTAAAAACCTTATCACACGTACCGGTGAAACAGTGCCACCTAACGGTCATCATTATAGCCTACATTACAGGCAATGGAGGATCCTTAGATGGGCTATGAACATTCTGTATTTTTTAATTAGCTCACATTAACAGTATAAGCCTACATTGTGTAATGCACGGTTTTAATCTTTATATGATCCTCCAAGTCATTATTCGCTGAAATCCCTTTATCCTGGACAGCTCTGTAAACAGTTGACACATTCACTCATTTCTGGGACATGGCCAGATTCGGGTGGGAAAAACTCAAGAAAATAGAAAGTTACATATTTTCCGGCAGGGTTTTTTTTTTTTTTTTTGCAGAGCAGAGAGCAGCCTTGTGCCAGTTCAGTTATGACACACCATTCTGTAAAGCGATGGTAGTTAAATGTTTAACAGCCAGCTATAACCGGCACTGACTGTTAGTTGTCCAGCTCTAATACACACTACATCATTTATCGTATTTGCTTATCTCATTAAGTTCATAGGAATACTTAGTTATGCTCCCAAAAATCAAAGAACAAGATCACACCTGTCCACACGACTAGATACAAGTTATAATCTATTATAGTATATTTTAACTCAATATGAACAAAAACACCTTTCCTTTCAAGAGTGCTCCCTTGAAAAATCTGCCACCCGACACTGGAAAGACATTGCCACGGCTACAAAAGTGTTGTGTGGTGCACCATGCACCACTTTGTTTTTCAATACACATAGAGCCAGTGCTGTGTAAAACGGCAGATAATTATTTTCAGCGTGCACACAGAACACGCCGCTAGTGGACCGTGAGTAGGTATTTGCTGAATTACAAAAAGTGTATTTATTATCTTACAATTGCTGACTCGACCTTTATAGTGAGGCAACAAATATGCCTATTGATTTGTATTTTCTCTAGTGACTTATATGGAGCATACAGCAAATGCAATATAACTAACATGTCTTCCAACTAAATCCTTGCTCTTTGTGAAGGCTTCCCCTTGTGCCATCCTTATTATCAGATCTACATCTCCCTATTACATTATATGCCTCAGTACACCTAGAGTCAATGTGCTCCACCAAGCCCCCACCACACCCCTTTTGTGACTAGCACTCCCATACATCTCACACAGCCCTGTCTCTAGCACCTCACACCGCAGAATCTCTTGGACACTGAGCTATGTCTAGGATGTCCTGGATGAACGCAGCTTTCCTCGTAATCCTGGCTGTGCTTCTGGCCCTATCCTGTAAGTTTGTGGATAGGCATTTTAGGAATAGGTATATATAGGAATATATAGAAAACTATATAGTGAGTTGTTCTTTGTTTACTTTGTTTGAATGCAAGATGAGATTGTTCATTATAGGCTTCTGCTCCTGGTGTGTTGTAACTGCTGGGGTTGTTGTTCTGCCCTCAGTGTGTCAAGAAGCTGACACTGCTGGTGTCCATGCTAAGGACACAGCAAAGGCTACAGACCCACAAGGTGAGGGCCATTTCAGTTCCACCTCTGCCTTCTTTTCCCCCCTCCATCTCTAGTGGACTCAACCTCCTGCTTCCATCGCAGGTTTACAGAGGAAGGTCTTCATGGAGGAAACTGACGCGTCCAACTTCTTCAGGCGACGTAGCAGGAGGGAAGTGAAGTCTCAGGATGAGCTTGATGGTGAGGCAACACACTTGCTATGGGTATTTGTGTTATGACCCTGATGGTGTGGAGGGGAAGCTTGTGTAATGGCTGTTGTGTATCATCATAATAGTAATGATAATAAACAACTTAATTTATAGAGCACCTTTAAGAACAAAGCAGAATACACAGCCATTAAAAGAAGCAGCACAATAAACTAGGAAGTAATAGGGTACACTTATGAAATCATAAGATTAATTTCATAAATACTTAAAACATTTTTTTTTAAAAAGTTAAACGGACAAAACAAGCAATCAATGTAAACAAATATAATCACATAAAAGCAAGTTTATAACAATACATTTTAAGAAAATTCTTGCCTTGGCCTAGATGTATTGTTCTGAACCTGAGGATGAATTAGTTACAAGTGAGTTGTTCAGTTCAATAGCCTACCTAAAGTATGGCTTGTCTGAATGCATACGGTATATGAGGAGCTAGGCTGTCTCAAGAGCTTTTGGTGCATGGGAGAGAAACTGTTACCTGTTGTCATGGGGACTTGAGGTCTTATGAGTTGTCAGAACACTGCAGACCAGGCCAGGCCAAACAACAGCACTCCTGCTGGAGAATACAGCAGGATCCACAGGACACCGTGGAGCATGCGTGTTCTCCTCTCTACCTACCGTATAGAGTCCTGTACACGAAACTATATGTAGGCCACAGTGTTGTGAACATTCACATAGCGTATTACAGTATATTTGCTGTTCCCAGATAGGTGTCATGCAGTTACACATACAGCATTACGCTGACAGTAAGGTGAGAGAAGAGTAGAGCAAAGTGCTGTCATTATGTAACATTGCTCTTCTGCAGAGCACAGTTAGCAGTAAACACAGACAGTAGATTTAAATGGAAGGGAGGAAGTTCTTGAGAGCCTAAATGTGGGATCTTTAGCAGAGTGAGAAACTCTATGCTTACAAAAAGTGACAACAAAGGAGATATTTACACCCTCTATAGAGACCAACATATACAGTATAACACTTTTGGTGAACGAAAATGGTCATTTATCAACTAACTGACTTTTCAAAGAGAATTCCGGTAGCAAGAGTGTACTGTGTATCCTTGAATAAGTCACAGGTCAATATCTGACCTTCATGGCTTTCTTCTCTCCACCAGCTGAGCAGAGGCAGGTTCTGGCTGCAGACAAGCGGAGGAGGGACTACCACGAGCAGAAGAGGATCAAGTTTGAGAACTACGCCGAGGAGGAGAGTGACGGTATGTATCGTGTGGAAAACTGGTCTAAACCATGTCTTAACATTTTGCCCTTATCCTCTAATGCTAAACAAATGCTCCAGGTACAAATTAAATCACCTGACTCTAATTAGTCACACGCTAAAACACTGGAAGGCCAAGATAATTCTAAAAGACTAAACTTAAAACAACCCAAACACAGTTGTAAAAATGTAAGCATGTTTTATTAACGATAATAAAAACGAATACGATAGTAGATCAAAAATAACACAATGTCTTTTAAATCTGGTTTTGTAGTCATCTCGAGACCCTCCGGGAGGGCTCAGATGTTGCTTCAACTGAATCCATTGCTGACCTCTCTTCCCACAGAACAAGATGAGAGGAGCAGAGAAAGCACAGAGCAGTGGAGTGAGTTTCATTACGATGGCATGTATCCTTCACATCAATCCACATAAGACCAGACAGAGGCAAAGTTGTGCCCCACCAGCCCTGTGACGATGTATACAATGGGTAAACACATACCGTGTTCCATTTTGTTTCTACAACACACTTTGAGCTCTATGAAAGGTTAAGCTTTTACTTTTTGATTTCTATACTTTTTTTAAAATACTTTTTCAAATGACTCACTTGTCTAGACATGGCCATAACATTAAAACAATATTATGTATGGAATTTGTTTATTTGTGCTGTAAAATTTATTACTTGTTTATTGACTCACTTTAAAAAAAATATATATTTTCTGTAAGCCTTCAGAAATATTTTACAATAATCCATAGTGTTTAATGTATGGCACAGTTCCTGCATAACATGGATTGTGTGTCATATACTTAAAGGGTGAAACACTTCATTAAACTGTGCTTGCTTTGAAGGAAGACAACAACAAACAAAGACCAAAGGAGTTACAGTAGTTTGTATTTACAGTACACAGATCCTGTCCAAATCCATATTCACCACAAGGCTGATAGCTCTTGCTGACCAAGATTTCTTATAGTATGTTTCAGTCTCCCAGTATTCCACTTGTTTTCCACACGGAACAACTTGACGTTAACTGTTATAGAGGTAATACAGAGAATATACACATAATTTAAATGCTTCCAAGACAATGCTTCTGTGTGAGAGCAGTTAAAGCCTTAAGAGAGAGAAAGAGAGAGAGAGAGAGAGTGAGCGAGCAAGCAAGCACACACACCTCAGTGTGAAATTCAAAGGGCTTGTATGAAAGTGCAGTGACCAAATAAATGTTCATACATTTCAAGACCAGATCCTGATTGGAAGCATTCTGATCTATACCATCTAATAAGCATGACAAATTTGTCAAGGAAACAGGTAAGACAAGGAAATTAAATGTACATTTTTGGTATGACATTAACAATAGATATTTAATAACAGGACAGGAAGTAATGTTTAATGCAGGACATTAAATATATAATCTGGCACTTGTGACATTATGGGTCATTATCGTGACCCTAAACCAAACCATTTAAATGGACATCACATGGGCCAATTGGAGCGTTTGTTATATTTTTGCTGCAATCCACTATGGTCTCCCAAGCATGCCTCAGTGTATTTACGCTGCAGATATTGTTCTATGAATGCTGCACAAAGATACCAGATTAGAAACACTATCAGAACTGCAAACAAAACTTGGAGTAGACTGAATCATTCCATTCATTAAATAGCATTCAGGAGTCCAGATTGTAGCTTTCATCATCAAAAATACAGATTAAAATAAACACAAACCCTTCCAAATGGCACATTCGATTAATAATATGCAGGATTTTGAAGCTTTAGTGTGTCACCATATTCATTCCAAACACCAGCATTAGGGTAATTCGAATAGGGGTTTGGCTAGATTTCCCTGAGAGCTGGCCACAACCACAACACTAGTACAGAAGGTTGCCCTCTTGTGGTAATTGAGGACTTCACAGTAAGTCAGATTCAGCAAATAAAACCAGCAATCATAAACTAATATATCATCATCATTGTCAGTCCATATTTTTGAAGTTTTAATAATTCAGAATGTAGGAATTCTTACATTTACATGTATCCATAAGTGATCTTACAAAATTCATTATAATGTAAGAAAATAAATAATTTGATGCATTTCTTTTCAGATCATTGGTACAATATACTGCCATTTTCAGCCATCACACATACAGTAGGCCTATACACTACAAAAGCAAGTTTCTGAGCATAGATACTTTACTTCTAGATACCATCTGACATACTGATAGAAATTATGATGCTGTAAACAATTGTATCAATTACCACAGCGAATTTTAAAAAGCTGTCAAAACAACTAAAAACTTAGACAAAATTGTCACTAATATTTACTATAGCTTGAAGCTCACTTTTTTTTTTTTTAAGTTCACGTAACATTACGCCACTCAACAGCTCCAGGCAGGAGACTCACACAATGCATACAACAGGGTCCAGTCATAAGACACTGACTATCTAAATTACAGCAGCAGCCTCAATCAAAACAATAAAAGACAGAATTCCCATAGTGTGGCACAACCTGGTTTAGTCCTTCAGCATCTGTCAGGAAACCATATTCCGGGGATGGTGGGGGCATGACCTCTCCAATTACAACCTTTGGTTTGGAGGCTCAGTGAGCCTCGCCCGTCCCCCCCCCCGCCCCCACCCCTCCAGGTCTGCATTACAGACAGAGGTTTGCTGGGGTGCAGCGCTGAGCCGTGTTAAATGGAGCCGAGGCGACACTCCTCAAGTGTCTCCCGGTGCGAAGGCAGCGGACAGGAGACGGCGGGATAGGCCTAGCTGGGTGAGGACGCGTACGTCTGAAGGCTGGGAGGATGTGGTCCCCGCCTCAGAGCTCCGTGGTCTCCCAGCTGACCTCCCGCGGAACCTGGCGTCATTTAGTCCCTGTGTGGCACACTGTGACTGTGGAGGGTCTCGGCCGCTGGGGCTCCTCCGCTGACGGGGGCTCTTCCAGTACGGTGGAAGGGACGTTGGAGTCCGGACTGTGGCTTTTAGCAGCCGTGAGGACCCCTGGAGGACCTGTAAGAGGACATTAATTTGCTAAATTCCAGCTCAAACCAAAGAAAACTGCCTCAGAAACTTTACACACATTGGAAACACATTGTGAAGCCAAGGGCATTGTTGTTGTGAACGGTGTTTGACACTTTGTACATATAGCCAGGGCTGTGTAGAAGTAGCAGATTTTTTCAGCACACAGCACAGTAAGCTAGCGAAAAGCAAGGAGATATTTGGTGAATTTGACAAAAAGTGTATTAATGTAAAATTAGCCAGATATTTTTGGTTTGTAAAAGTGCCCCCACCCCCACCCAAGTGGCTGCAGGTTTTAAAAATACACATTGAGACAATTTATAGACATAGAGCTATGAATGCACTACAGTAATACGCTTCCATTCACTCTGAATAGAAATTATAGAAGCAAACTCCATTTGATGGCGAAGGGCCAAGCCACAGCAGCATTTGAATGACTGCGGCAAACAAGAAGAAAAAACTCAAAGCGGTTCAGGCCTACAGAGAGCCTCTCAAGCAATCACTCACAGTCCTTGTAAGAGAGCGAAGAGCAGTCCACGGACAGGCTCTTGGCCGGGGCCCTGTTCTGCATATTGGCTGAAGTGTTTGCACTGTCAATACTGCTGCCAAAGCTGGTGCCCAGCTGCAAGCGTCTCATGTGACGAATCACAGCCGTGGCGTTAAAGGCTTGCTGTGGGTGAGACAGGATGAATGCATAGGTCCATTATGGATATTGTGTATTTGTACAACTGTTTCTGATTGCAATTGGGTAGGTAGCTCTGAATGCTGTGCATCATCAACACTTTAAGGTTAGTCTTTTTTGTGACAAAACTAGAATGAACTCATGGTACTCTGATTAAAGCATGTACATTATACATCAACATGCAGCTATGCTCACCCTCCACTTGCTTTTGGCAAAGTTTTTCCGCATCTGTCGGCTGACGGATTCGTGTATGTTCTTGCGGAGGGCCGTGTCCCCGGCAATCCTAGATTAAAAAGGTAAAATACATTTAATATATACTAATACCATATCATTAAAACAGTACACATTAGGACTCTGGCAAGTTAGTATCTTTATAAACTACTCTGCCACCACAGTTATGCCACCTGTTACCGGCATCACCAAACCTTGTTATCAGATGGCACAACTGCTAGGGCCCCCGAAAGGCTCATTACTGTTTAACAGACCTACTGGCAACCTCAATCAGAAGCAACCGCCTACACCACCACCACCACACGTGTTAGCTCTGGCTCAGGCCTGAGAAGACATGCTAATTGTTCATTAGATCGTTGGCATCCTTCAAAGACACCGGCCACTAATTGGCTGTCATTTATTCCGCAGAATTCTCCCCCAGAAGTGGTGGTGTGGAGCGAAGCCTGGTTCGAGGCTTGGCGCCATGGCGACAGCTGACAGTGGGAGGACACGGCATCCTTGACAAATGCGTCAGCCTGGCAATCTGCGTCATACTGATGTTGGGTCGCATCGAGTTGTGCCATCGCCTATTATTTCGCCATTGGGCTTCAGTGCGGCGGTGTGCTTAGCTTTCTCACCAAGGGTGTTGGAGGGCCTGGTCACACGTGAACCGCTTCTCCGGGTCCTTCTCCATTAGGGAGCTGATGAAGTCTTTAGCTGTGGAGAAGTGTTCCCAAAACAGCACAGGTGAAGATGTAGTAGCCACATATTATCTGGTGGATTTATAAGCAATGCAATGTTTATGGGTGATAGCCAGATGTTCATTTCTTAAATAAAGTTGTTAAAGCGGTTGCAGGGGGAGGAGCAGAGAGCAATGCCAGTGGCCCTGCGCAGAGTTGGCTTTGTGGAACAAGCGCATCACCATTCTGTGTTTCAAACCAAAATATTGTTGTAATGCTGGGGCCCCTTCTCCGTATGTGGATAAGTGAATTAACTGGATTTGACATAATGCCGTATTTGTCAAGTCTTTGAAGTTGAGCTCAGAGTTGTTGTCAATACAAGTGCTTAAATTCAAACCTGCAAAATGCTGTCTTAGCTGAACTATTGTATATGCCTTTAAAAGATCACTGCACACAGGAAGACATTGTCAGCCATGGCTATTCATTCATTAAGCAGTTAGGCTGTAATAATGTACCACAGACTCATTGGAGCATCATATAAAACTACTAGCCTTATTCCTGGGTGCTATTTAAAGAAAAGAGGAAACCACAGTACAGTACTGCCAGGGATGACATTTATATTGTCTTATTATAGACCTCTACAATATGTTGCTTCTTAGCAGCAGATACAAGTGCCGTCCCTCCTTCACCAAGCCTGCAGTCACAGGCATCAGCCATCATGACTGTTGAGATTCACTACTTGCATCTCAAGATGGGAGTGCACACTACAAAAGACACCTCAATCCTGCACTGTTGTTCTGAGAACTGAATTTGCCAGAATTCACAAGATGAGCTTTCAATATACAGAAAATTGGGTCTTGCCTTCAAGGAAAGTTAATACTAGCACAAACAGGCGGTGTTTACCTTGAAACCAGAAGACATGCAACTTACCGGAGTCAGAGATGTCATCCCAGTATGGTGCATCAAACTCATAGTCTGCCTTGAGAATCTGCTCAAAGAGCTTAGAGTCATTCTCATCATAGAACGGAGGGTAGCCGCACAGCCTGCAGGACGGGGTCAGAGGAATACACAACAGTGAGTGTGCAATCTTTCAACAGAGAGACGTCAGCCTATCTCAAACATAAAAGGATTTAGTGCGGCCCAATCTCCATCGCAACAGTTTGATCTTTCATTGTGCATGTAAAAGCAGTCAGTTCAGAGGGATTACAGCATTCACGTGGATACGAAGTGTGTGGGTGGGTGGAAGGGGGGTGGGGGAGGGTACAAAACAATCTATTTTTAAATGTTTTGCAAAGACATCTCTGCCAGTAATTGTAATTTTAAACCATGAATCATTAGCAGCAGTAATTACAGGACACAAACAACCCTTGTGACCCTTGAGCAAGGCTTGAACCAATATGACCATATCCTCTGCCCATCAAAAATACATAAGAAAAAAAAGACAAGAGTAGTTAGGAAACTATATGTTCTGCTGAAAACGTCACTCACAGAATGTAAGCGATGACCCCAATAGACCAGCAATCCACGGCTTTGCTGTACGGCTTCTGTGCCAAAACCTCTGGAGCTGAGAAAAATGGGATTACAAAGCATTGATGTGACAAGATGGTTGGTAATACGGTGATCTACTGGACACAGTTTGAGACCGGCTACGACTACTGATACACACCACAGCTAAAGATGTGCAACATTCCATTTGCTGAACATCAGATTGTTATTCATTACATCAGTGGTTAATAGTTGCTAATAGGGTGTTTGTGGAGGGCCAGATTAGCTGGAGACGGTCAAAGTCGGCCAATGAGTGGAGATTAGACAAAGTCATGTTTGGCTAAGTGGTGAAATGAACATTATTCCCACACAACCCAAGAGCTCCAAGGCCAGACTCACCCACGTATCCTGGGGTCCCACAGGCAGTGGCCATAACGTCACCGGTTCCCTCCATTTTAGACAGGCCAAAGTCACTGATCATGATCTTGGATTCATCATGGGGGTTGAAATACAGCAGGTTCTCTGGCTAGAAAATAAAAAACATGGTACATTTATACTGCAACTACAATAAATATTCAGTTCTATTCATGGGACTGCAAAGCGGGTGTAATTAGATGAATATAAAATTATACCTTAAGATCTCGGTGCACTATGCCCAGAGTGTGTAGATAGTTAACTGCATCCAAGACCTGGCGAATAAGTCTACTGGCATCCATCTCTGTGTAGAAGCCCTTCTCTACGATACGGTCAAACAACTCACCACCAGACACCCTGCCAAAAAAAACAACATTTATCAGCAATGGTGACAGAATGATTTTAGAAAAATAAGATCAGTATTATTATCTTTAATAAAATTTGCACATTGTGTCATTTTCCTCAGTGCTCATGGTAGTTTTTGTTTTATGGTATTCTGTTAGAATAATGCATGTCTTGCATTATCAATAAGTCTTGGTGGTGTGGTAAAAAACAGTTAGTCTTTGCATAAATACCAGTGCAACTCCTAATATTGGCTATTGTTCAAATGCTAGTCTAAAAAGGTAGAGTCCAGGACATTAATGTAATAATATTCATACAAAAACACCACAAAATCAATCTAATGACTAATCCAAAAAGGACAACAAATGGGTAACATAACTGAAATATGGTACTCACAGCTGCATAATGAGATACAGGTGGTTTGAGCTCTCGTAGATGTCCTCTAGTGCCACAATATTCTCATGCTTTATCCTGTGAGGAAAACCACAATATACAGTTGCCTTGTTATCAGCCTCTGTTCATCTCAGCACCTCTTTAAGCCATATAATTTACTACCTTTTACAGAAAGGAACCATTTCCCCGCTTCATTAATATTAACAATGATGCATTTCCTTCTTTCTATACAACTTTTTGAGTGTTTGCTGTGAGCGTGTGTTCATGTGCTAAAAAAAACGAAAAAAAAACCTAGTCAATTCTAGCTGCCACATGGAAGAAAACTACTGAGAGTACTAGGGTTGGGTAACATTCACATTTGAACTGGTACTGTTACTTGGAATTCAGTACCCAACGGCATCTTTATTAGACACTTTGTTACAACAATTGAAATATAATTTGTGAAAAATAAGAAAACAAATAAGCTTGCAAATGCATGTGGGCGTACACGACATACAGGTCCAATGAAGGTGCTGGAAGCCAGTGTCTGAGAAACCAACTGATTCAGCTAAAATAACAAAACTGATTATAAAGAAGAAAGGGTCAAAGTATAACAACTACTGCAGACAGCAACTGTGTTCTTGTCAAGACTGAGAATTACCCAGCAGTCCTGGTGGCCAATGTTGTGTCCCCTAACAATAGGGTGTGTGCATGTGTAAGAATTGGATGAATAAGTCTTGCCAAAGAAGTCCCTGTTGGATAAACCGTACCACATTTGCCCACCAATTACAGGCCATTTATGCCAGCCTTGAGAGGAAGGCCAGAAGTCACCCCAAGCAGAGCACTGACAAGTGTTGACCCTTTATAACAGTGTTGTGCTTGTTCTGGGAAATCCCCTGTGGTTCCCTGAGCCAGACAAGAGTACCTACTTTCTAAGCACTGCAATTTCATTCTCGATGCTAGTCTCTTTTCCCTTCAGCGCTTTTTTCGGGATGCACTTTATTGCGACCATCTTTGCAGTGGCCTTCTCCTGGGCCATCACCACTTCGGAGAATGCCCCGCTGTAAGACACAGCGAGAGAGGGAGAAATAGCACATGTTGGTCAGCGTTATAGACTGGAAGCACATGGGATATTGACACAGAAAAGCAATTCTCAGAGAACAGACGCAGGTCATTGTACAACAGCATATTGTGGATATTTACTAAAGGTCACGCTACATCCCGAACTCTCAGCAACAGCCTTCTATGTTGGCTCATGGTGGGTGCGTGCGCACACGCACACACTTGTGTGCCTTCACAGCATGGCAAACACTTTTACAAAACGCCCATTTAGCATGGCGTATAGTGTGCCTTCCTGGGCCATCTGTCTCTATGCATGAGAGCTTTAGAAAGCAAATATAGAATTAAGGGATTATTTACTAAAGCAATCTGTTTCTGTTGCCATGATACCACATTCAGCACATCTTAACGATTATCTGGAAAAGTGAATCGTTCTTCCCTTTCCCGTTTTCCCTGGGTACCTTAGCATGCACCCATACCACCCCCACGCATCCCTGGCAGCAGCTCGTAATAAAACTCTGCAGAGGGGGCTTGCTGAGTGGTCCTGAGCCAAACAACTGATATTATCTGAGAGACGGGACTAACCCTTGACCTGCTCTCTGGCTTCAAAGCCCCAGCGTGCTCTAGTGTTTGTACCAACTTATATGGAATGGAATGAGATTCTGTTCCTTCGTTATACTATATAGATTGAGTGAATGGAACTGGGTTGTTGAAAGGGACATTACTTACCCGAGCTATGCCGGGAATTCCGGTTTTCACGCAAAAGGGGACTTTTGTGTAAAAACAAACTTTCGTTTGGAACCACGATGATCTCCCCCAATAGCTCTCCTATTCTGTAACCCTACCATCAGAGCAACATAGCCTACATAGTTGGTCTTCAAAACGCCACACGCTGGAGAAGAAATTAATGTACAACTACTTTAACACAATCAAGGTGTGTAAAGCTTCTGAAAGCCTCTCTGGGAAGATGAATAGGGACAACCATGCGTACAGAACTGAGAAATACTTGGCGCACAGTTCACGCAGTGGGGCAATCATTATACGTGTACACTCTCCATCTAATCAGTGTCTCCCAGTGGACTCGGAGGCACCCATTAAGTCCTCCCAGTAGCCATCAAATCCTCTCTAATCCTTCCGCGTGTGCTCCCCGGGGTGGGGGTGGTGGTGGAGGGGGTTAGCATAGACACAGTAACACAACACCAACACGCAGCAAGGACAAACAGCAGGTCACAGTCAGGCCATGGGAGAGACCATTTAGAATGACTGTATGAAGGAAGGACTTTAAGCACGCGCACACACACACGCACACGCCTATGACCTCATTCTGGCACATCATTTCAGGCAACATGGAGACTCAAGGGCTTGCGTAGGTGAGGAAATCGAGGACATTACCACCTGGATGGTTGCAGCAGTTGCTGCATCCTCGCTGCAGTTATGCGTTACTGCTGCGAGGACCGCCGCCACCACCCATTTCCCTAACAGTCTGCTTTCCTCCACACCCAGGCCCGTGTCTGTCAAATGACTGTTTTGCATGTACACAAGACACGGGCTTCATGCATGCTGCACAAGGACAAATGTAGCACAGTCACAAAGCCACAGGAAGCCTGCAAACATTCGGCTGGGTGCTTTCTCTCCTTGATCTCACCGGGGCCCACGCGTAGCTGCGCGACTTCCTGACAGTGACAAGATAAGCACCTACTGTACATGGAAATGGAAATATTCCCTCCATTAATCAATCATTCATTCATAGGAAGAAGAGGTGTGATATCAGCTGGAAGCATGCATATGACTGCTCCCACACACAAACAGGTGCATGTGTTTACTGAGAACTCTCATTTGCTACACTGGCCTCTGACAATCACACAGTGTGTATTTACAGCGAGTAAGCAGAGCCTTCCATTGAGGGAGTCCGTGTTAAAAACACGCTGTGATCCCATTACGACGCATACTGAAAACTTGGGACTGCACAGCGGTTTGCGATCAAGCGTCAGACCACTCAAAGCAATACATGCTGGACGAGGTGGGAGGTGGGCAAGCTTTATGCTCATACAGGTACCCGCTCAACTTCCTCCCACTGCAACAGACCCCCATCTTCACAGCTCTCGAATCGCAGTATGAACCGCATGCAACAATCTGCAATTAAAGCAACACGCCAGTACGTCACTTGAACAGATAGCAGAGCCTGGCTGACTAATGACTTTTCATTCTTAGCGACGGCTGGCGCTGTAGATTGTGTTCTACCAGTGGCAGTGTGTCCTGCAACCGAATGGCGCGCGATAATTTGTTTCCGAGTGACCAACTCCGGTCTCCGGGAAATCACGGTAACACTCGCCAAGCAAACAAGGGGGGGGGGGGGGGGGGAGAGTGGCTCGCCAAC
>JAODOY010017778.1:0-25990 GCA_025399855.1 Forbesichthys papilliferus | reverse complement strand
CTCTCTCTCTCTCTCTCTCTCTCTCTCTCTCTCTCTCTCTCTCTCTCTCTCTCTCTCTCTCTCTCTCTCTCCCACCTACATGAATACATGCAGGCATGACACACAAACACACACGTGAGCACACGCATACACACACACATACTGGGTCCAGGCACTCAAAACTTGCATACCAAAGTTTTGCCCAACACACATGCATACGTATGTTTACAACAAAACCACTAATAAAACCACAACACACACTCTATTATGGACAAGTGTACATTTCAGAAAGGGGAAGTCCTACCGTTGGGTTGTGGTGGTTGTTGTGTGGAAATGTGCGGCTCTGTGTCACTGAGCTCCGTACAGCCGTGTGTCTGAGTTCACACACACGCTCGCGCAACACACATGCGCACACATGGCACACACACATTCAGGCAATGGTAATCCTGTTGATGTCTCATATATCTGTTCCTCTTCCCATTTTCCTCTCCTATTTTTCAGTTTCTTCCATGTTATGTAAAGGTGATACATTTCCATGTTAGGTCATTTGTATGAATATCTTAATAAAAAAATAAACAAAGCATGGTTAATGGTTAGGTGAATTAAGAGTGGCTGATTTTCAGGTCATATATAATGTTGACCCACTATGCCAGGGGTTCTCAAACTTTTCAGCTCGTGATCCCCCAAAATAAGAGTGCCATAGGCTCGAGACCCCCGCCATCCCCAGAGGTGGCAGAAGCATAATGAATAAATATTATTATTTGATAGTATTTTAATATAGGCTAGTAGCAGAATACATAAAAGTAACATATTAACTGTAATGCAACTAACAATTACATCTAATCTATGCCATTGTAATCATTTTAAAATGCTATTTCATATCTGAAAATCATCTCGTGGCCCCCTCTTCTGTGTCTCGCAACCCCCTGGGGGGTCCCGACCCCTAGTTTGAGAACCACTGCTCTATGCCATTATACTGTACTGGACAATTCTTAGAATGCTTAGCTGAAAAAATATCTTACATTTTCTAATGCTTTGATTTTATATGAATATATTGATCAAACATAACACACTGATGAAACATATATACAGTATTTGTCTCCACAATGTAAAAACAGACAATACATTTACAAAGGTTACGTTTTGCACTGAAAATTACTGTAGACCAGATCATATTCTAAATAGAATATAGTACATATTGTAAACAGCATAAAAAGTTTGAGAAAGAATGAATTACTGTAAAAATAAAAACCCAAATCATAATTTCTTCGCCTAGTTGGACCTGGCCTTAGCATTTTGTTCAAATCACAGGCTATGTCCTCTCTCAGTTGAGGAAAGACCTCATTGCATAGACCCTGCATTAGTCAAATGTGTGCATTTTGCAAACATGATCAGTGAAATTTACAAAAAAATGTGACCGAGTGGCAAAATAATGATTAATGTAGCAACATGAATTTGCAGCCAGTAATCCAACCTATGTGACCTTTGGTTCAAAATGTGTAAACATACAGTCAAATACACAATTTTACAAGTGAAACAAAAAGGTAAATAAACAAAATACACTGTTCTGTTCCACCGTAATCATATGATCTTCTGCAAGATATGCTCTCCTTTGAACACCACCAAGCATTCCGGCCCGATCACACAGAGCCCTGTCGCTATAGACGCGGCCACTTCAAAAGAGTTTTCATAAAGACCCAATAACACAGAGAATGTGACATTGACAAGCAGTGTGACTCTGCGCCTTGCGTTGGAAAGTTGGGGATATTTTACTGTGACTTTTATGTACTTCTACTACTATATGTAAAAAAAAAACAAAAAAACACTAGATTAAATGTGAAGTGCAGCGCAAGAGAAGAGCCATACCATACTGTAGGAAAACCATGGTTTTGCTGACAACACATTTCTATAGCAATTGCGTCTCCTGATCTGGGCCTCTCTCCTCTCATTCTCCCTTGTTCTGGCCAAACTGCTCCTCCTCCTGGTCCTCTTCTCCTTGGCCCAACTATCCATCTACCTTGCCCGCACATTATTCTTTCTTTCTCTTCTGACAAAGTTATTCTGTATCCACAGTAGATAAACAATCAATTATTAGACTACTTTGTGTTTTGTATGCAATTAAAAATATATTACACCAGGCTATGTCGCTGATTGAAATTAGACTTAGATGTAGTTAATCTATTTTACACAAATTACAATCAAGCCAGCTATTTTTCAATGTTGCAATGATATGTTCATTCAGACATGGTTATCAGCTGTTTCAATATATATTTCTAGCTGCTGTTGTTGTAGAAGTAGAGGCTTCATACAATATTTAAAGTTTTGAACATTAGGTCTTTATTTCTGATATGTGTGCAAGCATTTGTAAAAAATAAGAAAGATTCATCATTTTGATATTGGGTAAGCTTGTTTGTAAAGAGAATGTTAGCATTTTAGAAATGCATTAATTGACTGAATATTGTGTGGAAACAACATGGATAGTGTTAATGGTATGGTGGATGTTGGGCCAATTGTGACCACAGATTGGACAAATGGATGTTAGCAGTAGAAAAAAACTGTAAAGTCAGATACAGGAGGAAATGAGCACTTGGAATGTGTGTAAATATGAACTTGTGTGTGAGTGTGTGCGTGTGTGTTCATGCGTGCGTGTGTGTGCGTGTGTGTGCGTGTGTGTGCGTGTGTGTGTGTGTGTGTGTGTGTGTGTGCGCACACAGTAGGCAGACAAAAACATAGTGGAAACAAACAGATTTAAGGATAGGAGTCTGATCCAGTCAGGGAAGTCAACACCCATAAAAAGCCTTTAAAATACAGTATTTTTGTAGTGGTATGCAACCAAAACAACATGTGCAACAACACATATATTCTCTAAGATTGTATGCAATCTTAGAGAATCTTAGTCATACTGTATCTTTCAAATGCATTAACATGGCATTTCACTTTGCTAAAGTAGTATGTAGGGTTTTAGTACTTCACACATCATTTTCCCAATGAGTTATGCAGAACAAAAACATATTTGCAATATCTTTACAAATCTAAAAACATTTGTTTACACAAATCACATAATATTAATAATAATACGACCTTTTTGTAGTTCGTTAGTGTGAATTAGCTTGCCATGCCTACATGATCATACCAGTCTAAGGCCTGGCTAATTGAGAGTCAAAAGGCACAGGCATACATGGGAGAAGGACACACAAACACTAGTTAGCTGCTGTAATGCGTAGAACCTGCAGTAGAGATGAAGTCACTCACAGAAAAAACAACATATTTTCAGCATGATGGAATCCACCCAAACTTCAATGGAGCCAGGCACTAGGTGCAAACCTGTGTCATGCTAAAGGAACTCAAAATGTAAATAAGATGAAGATGAAGGACACGCCTTCTGGGCAAGGAGCCATCTCTTGCCGTTATCAAGACCCCCTCCTGCACATCAGCCCCCCACTCCTTCTCCTCCTCCTAATTCATGAACTGCTATACAGAAATGATCATCAATACTCAGCTGCTTGAGACAGGAGCCACACATCATTATACATACATGTGATTGCATGGACAAACAAAACTCTCAGGCCATCTGATACTTGTTTAAAACAATCAACAATCATCTAATGTAGATCCTTGGTGAACAAAACTTTTTTTAGTAGTGATTTCATAGCAGAAAATAACTTGCACTGTATGTTATTAGTTGAGACATGGCTGAAAAACACCAATGATTTATCAACACTGATTTAAGCGTTCCCTGCTAACTATAAACATTACAGTGCACCAAGACAAAAGAAAAAATGAAACAGTATAGCTGCGATTCTCTCCACACAGTTGGAGTCCAAGGTCATCAATATGGGTGAATATACATCATTTGAATATCTGGCTCTAGAGATTAAGTCAGGACCATCTGACTGCCAAAACATCTGCCACTATCTTTAGAGGAATTGTCCGTGTTATCACTTTATATGACAAAATATGACTTCTCTCAAAATATACTTCTAATGGAGAGCTCAATTTTCATATTACCAACGTATTGACATCAGAGTCATTGTTGAATATATTGGACAGCTTTGATCTTCTGCTTAAATGTATTTAATCTGATTCCTTTAACCATTTTTATTAATGCTGTTTTTTTTTTTGTTGTATTTCTGTGTTTGTTTATGTACGATTGTGCGTGTATTCCCTTGCTGTAAAGCATTTTGAACTGTATTTCTATATGACAAGTGCTATACAAATAAAGATTATTATTGACTTTTAGCTGTTCTTGACTAAGGGGACCAGGGCATGCAAATGACTTTAAAAGTGTCAAGATTTTAAAATAATAGGCTACATAATGTCCTATTTGATGGATACGCCTACTTCCTATTGCTGTATTGTGGTTTTAGAGGAAGGCTGAAAGAATAACATGAAAAAAAGGTAAGATATTCTTTCTGGTGGGTAGTTTACACACTACTGCCCCATTGGAACAGACACACACCTACAGTACACAAACAGAAATACAACCTAAAGTAAAGCACACTCAAGACACAGAGCATGATGCGAATGTTGGTTGTTCTGTGTTAAGGATCAGTTCTGCTGGCCACAGTGAGGTTTAGGTTTCTTTTCAGATGACCAAAATAAACAAAATGTTCTCATATAATGAACATTATGTGATTTAAATGTAATGATTTCCCTAACTGAGATTAGTTTCCAGTCTTGCTGATATGGAACATGTTACAATCAATGTATTTCTCTTAGCTTTATATGCTCTACAGTGTCTTCTTCATCCTGCTAGCTTGTCTTGTTTTCATCTATTCACATTTTCAACATTTATAATTTAAATATTACAAAATAAAAACATGATTTCAGGAGTTGACCCAAACCATCCTGTTCTTTCCCTATCAATTGTTTGGCACACACAGTACAATAATGCAATTTTTATTATTTCTTATCTTCAACTCTGATAGCATGCTGTTATAATGGATTGGGTTATGCAACTACGGCCTCGAACATCCCTAAAGCAAACTGCAATCACTTCATCTGTCAAAATACAAAAAATAGAATACAATGAGCAAATTCAACACTACTTTCATCTATGTGCTCTTACTTAGCATGTCACACAAAGTGTAATACAAAATAAACCCAATGTAAATATAAATGTTAGGTTGACAACGTTCTGAAATCCCTACAGGAATTTGCTCATTTGTTTGCAAACCCTTAAATCTACAGCTTATGTATAGTACTGTATGATACAGCGACAAATTTAAAAGCAAAATTCAGTAAAAAAAATATATAAATAAAAATAAATAAATAACAGTGTGATCTTACCTTTGTTGGTCAAGGGTTCTTCACATCAAATCCAGTGTTCTGTCTACTGACATGGCCTAAACCCAATCACGTACGCCTAGGCTTACTACAAGCTGGATTCTGCTTTGCACTCACAGACCCTCAAGCATGTATGCGCCCACTCACAATCTCTCACACACACACACACACACACACAGCTTTAGCCAGGGGCAGGGATCCTTATTTCTAATCCAAGACTCCTTGTCGCATATTTCTAAGAGGGTGAAGGAGTAGGGGCCAGATACTCTCTCTCCCACTCTCACTCACACACACACACACTAAGAACATGCTGACAAGCTGTTACACATAGGTTGCACACAAGTGAGAAACAGACACATGGAGATGCGCTTCAAAGAATATTTCACACACACACAGAGAAACAAGTGTGAGAGAGAGAGAGAGAGAGAGAGAGACCAATACATTACAGGGTTACTGATTACTGAATCTGAGTGTCAGCCTGTCTCACTCCTGGACTAGCTAACCTGTTTATAGCCACCTGTAACCTGCTGAGCCAAAAGCACCCGGTCAACTAGTAGTGTCCTTAGACTCACTGAATGAATACACACACAAAGTACATAAGAGGGAGAACACACATCACTTTCTTAAGAGCCTGTGTGTGTGTGTGCGTGCTGAATGCCATTCCAACCAGCCTCTTCTGACGTACTAGGCTAATCCTCATTGAAACACAATGTGGCACAACACACAACCAAACAGACCAATATAGGAAAGAAAAACTCTGAGGGAAAAGGAAAGGTGCTCTTTGAGCATTTCAAGCCGAATAATGCTGTTAAACCAAATGGAAGAGGAAAACAAAATGCAGAAGCTTGAAGCAAGGTCAGATAGGTCCAGAAGTTCACCATCGATGCACCCTGATAATGCAGACATCAGTTGTTGTTGGGGGCTGCCTTCACAATAAACACCTGCTGAACGTAAATGACTGGGTATTTTATAATCATTATTAGTATTATATTTACACACAGATCCATCAGTCCCTGAGTATTGTGGTGACATGCCTTGAGGACAAGGTGTAAAAGTCCTCAGGAGGATTTAAGATTGCACATGATGTGGATGAAGCTGCTCTGGAAAGAGTTCAAGGAGGAGGAATGGAAAATGGTTGGCAGTAAAGAGAAAATGGAGAGATGAAAATAGACATAAGAGGGAAGGACATGATTCATCAGAAAAAGGATAGTGCTGTGTGATCTGAGATGGCATGTCATGGTGAACAGGTAGCACACAGACAGACATTAAACATCTTTCATCTTTCATTAAAGCCAGTGAAGATATGTGTCTTCACACCAGTGTTGTATTAATTTTACATTTATCTTCAATGTCATAAGAAAATAAAGCTTTACTGTATACATTTATAAGCATACCTAAAATTTTAGTCATTTTTTTTGACAGAGGACAAATGGTATGGCATTAAATCACACGTTTATAACTGTAAAATACTGATGGACAGATTTAAATAATGCATTCCCCAAATATTGGCAATTTGTAAAAACTCTTGAGCATTTTACGTTTTATTCAGCATCCCAGGATAGGAGCCAGAATTTTTTTTTGTGTGTAAATTATTGGGATTCTTTGTTAAACCCTATAAATAACATGTAGTACAGCTTATATAACATCACACACAATACTTCACATTCTCTTAGTTATTATAATCACCACTGAATAAAATATTTAACATATTCTGCACCAATTATGTGATGTTTTAAAACAAGCAAAAGATCATAAAAGACCATGGAGATTCAATTCTACTATTTGTGTTTTCAAAGCATAGGAGAACGTCCCCCTCATCAATCTTCAGCATATGGTACAGTATGCCAACCTCCATCTGGACCTCTCTCTGCTTCAGAGGAAACACTGCCAGAGGCCTGGGCTAGAGCTCCACTGAGGGGATATACAAGGGTATACCTACAGTATGCCAGTTACTGTACACACTCTGACATTGTTCAACAGCCTGCTAGGAACGATGAGATAACAATGGTATCTAGGTCTGGAAAGAATTTTGAGACCAATACACCAGTTTCACTTAAAATATTAACATTAAGATATATACACATATATAAAACGTAGTGGTCTCTTAATTATTAGTCTATAGACAAGATGCACATATGTTTTTAGATCATAGCCTCCCCTTAAAGTAGTCTATTAAAAAAAAAAAAAAATATATATATATACACACACATATATACACACACACATATACATATATATACACATATACACACACACATACACATATATATATACACACACACACACACACACACACACATATACATAAAATAAATATGAAAACAATCAAATGTCTTCACCTGTAAAAAGAAACCGACCCAGCATTCGGATTTAGTACCAAAGCTGTACAAAGGTAAGCTCCAATAATAGGTAGAAATATAGATAATAAAGGAGACATAGATTATCCAGTATAAAAGAAAAACAGCTTTATTATTTGTTCTAAAATAAGGGTTGTTGGGCAGATGAGTGGGCACCGAAGGCTCATTGGGAAGTAAAATCAGCCGCTGGGACAAGCAGATCGGGTAGCCACCTGGGTAGGTTATGCCAAGGCTCCCATTGGGTCCCAAGCAGGAAGTACAATGGGTTCCTGCTCATTCACGTCCATAACGTCTTTGGAAAGGTACTTCTTGTCAACCACCACCTCGTACACGTATTCAGAGAACCAGTCATCGGTCATGATCAGGTAGCCTAAAGACACACACAGGCGAGACATTTAAGATTCAGTCAGAATGGAAACCTCAGACACCATTACAATGCTAAGAAGGTAATGGAATCCAGTGAAGGAAAACACATTGAAATAACTTCCGTTTACATTGTTTTCTGGGTGCCAAGTGTCAAGAGTGAAACTGCGTCTCAAGATGGGGTAATTTGAGAGCCGTTTGACCTGATTCAGCTACGTAGGCTGACAAGAACAGCCATAACACATCCACAGTGACAGCTTACAAGTCAGGTATAGTAGTACTGCAGACAATAGTTTGCAGTAAACTGTTAAAATCATACATGGACTTTACATGAGCTCCCTTGTCTATCAGACACTAAGCATTTCTCTATTGATTCCAATAACAATCTCTAGTATTTCTGCTTTGTGTACACGTCTAACTTTATATTTGTTTGATTCTAATATTTGTATAAGGCCAAAGTCATTAGTAGTTTAGAAAAGAAGTTTGACAGAAAAAATAGATTTTTCTTTTTTTCTTTTAAAGAAAATAAACAATAAACATTTCCTCAAGAGCTTTAGACATGTGCAGGAGACAACCTTTAATATATTAAACTGCTGTCTGCCTTTGAGACACAGAGAGGATGACAGAGGGCGATAGCTCTGTAAACCACTGCGCTCCAAACAGTGTAAATAGTTATTCTACTCCGGCGAGTCTGGTCTTCCTTACCATTTGTTTTTTTTATTAAGACAGGATTCATGAAAGGTTCGCTTGCTTTGGGCCCCAAATCACAACATTGCCCAGAGCCATGGCCTAATACTGTAGATACAGCAGATGGCGAAGCGGCACGGGGTGTGTCGTTTAAAAAGTCACGTCATGCCACTCTTCAAAACCATCACCACCGCCCCTCACCTCCTTTCAGACAGTGGCTGAAATGTGCAGACAACTCACGGGCCCTTTTTTTTTTTTAAGTGTTCTTTATCTACTCAAATATGTTGTTTTAACCGAGGGATGCAGGTTTTTCAGATCAGAGGGATGCAGGTCTTTCAGATCTCTCAGTCTTGCTCCTTGTGTTCAACACGCTGATGAGGTCCAGGGGAGGACCAGACATGTCTGACTGACGACCTCTGGCAGGGGTTGGTTAAAGGCTATTGCAAGCTAAATATATGATAATACACTTTTTGTAAAATTCAAAGATATCCTTGCATTTTGCTCTTTGCTTGTTGAAAAAATGTGCTAATACTTCAACACACCGTAAATACAGTAGGAACATAAACAAAGTGGGGAACACCACTCGTATCAACAAAAGCCGTAGAACTTTGCTTTGCTTCACAATGCATTTCGACGTGTACTTTGAGTGCACTTTGACCTTACACAAAAGGAATGCAGAGGTATTGTACACAATAGGAATGCGGAGGTATTGTTAACAGTTATCTATTCCCTTTCAGGATATGGATGTTGCATTCATTAATCACAGTACAGTACTTCATGAAAAGAACACTAAAACTATGTCTAAGCTCCAGAGCTATGAGAGGATCGGCATTGGTGCTTTGCTTCCACACATATGGAAAGCTGGCGTGAGCAGAATATCCTGTTTGTTAAAGCCTAGTTTGAGTAAGCAAAGAGACCACCGGCTCCTCGGATCTCATTTCATCTTTCCTCTGAGAACATCTCTCCCTCTATCTTACCTTACTTCCATGTCCCAAGTTGGGAAATAAGGGCGTCCCTCCCGCTGACAAAATAATTTAGAATGACGCCAAAGCAACCACAGGAACTTGCCCGTAGCTCAGAACAAATTAGTGCATGCTTTCCCACAAAACGGTTAAGATGGTTAAAATGGCTATCTTTATGACGAACACAAGCATATACTGTATAAGCGTACAGAAGATATTATGGTTAATTTAGTAGATTTTTTTTATTCTAGTAGTCATTCATGAAAAACGAATTCTTCTTGTTTTTGAAAACAGTTATGACGATGTGACTTGGAGATTTGCTGGGCCTTTCAAAAAAGCTATAAGTTAAAAGGACCTGAAGCCGATTGCCAATATGCAAATTGTGAGTAAAAGTAAAATTTTTAAACCAAATCTGTAAACCTCGTTTTTTATAACTAGTAGGCTACGATAGAATAAACACAATCATTTAGGTTGTCCGCGACAGTCAGAAATAGCGTATCAAGAGCGTGACATGCACAATCATTAATTACACTATGTGGAAGAGGGGGCGGAATGAGCAGTGGCTCATTTGCATAATGGCCAGTCCTTAAAGAGACTGGATTCTGAGGGCAGGTTTACAGTGGGTCTAAAATGTCAAGCATGTCAAATACAATGCAATGGGACCTCAAGGAACTGTGTAAACATGTAAACATCTGTAGTCAAACGGTTTACTATATATACACTCTCTATCCCAGTCCTACTAAGGCTACTTTGAACATAATAACTTGATATGCCTTTTGACAAATCCTACCTACAATGTGAGAGAGGCCAGAATGGACCTATATTACAGCACCAACACTGCAGTTACAGTTCTAAAGGAGCCGGGAACAGTAATTTACCACGAGTTGATCCTCTAGCAGAGCACAGAAGGCTCACACTGCTGCAGGCAGAGGTTAAACCCTGGGGCCCTGCAGACAACCCCTCTCACACTGTGCACTATGGCTATTAGAAGACCATTTGCCACATCTCGTTCCTACAATGGCAATGTCCATTCACATCTCCACAGCCACATTGCTTCACCAACTTTGTTTACTTATTTTGCTATAACCACTTCCACCTACTTTTCCCTGTGTACTCATTCACACAGACCCTGGCACTCAAAGTGAAGTCGGTCTGTCCAGCGCTTGTTTTCAATAACTATTAGTTTGGCAATAGACAGAACTGAGGCCCTCACTTCCCCAACTGCCAGTGTTTATGGAACAGGATACGGGTGAAACACATTTGGTTGGGCTGTGGGGTTTGCAGCTGTTTTCCCCAAAGTCATAGGCTGTATGTGTGTAACAGAAAGTTAGACGCAAGCACGTGTATGTGTGAGTGCATTCCTGTTGCCGCACAATGTGCAAAAAACCTCTCCTATAATCTGCAATGGAATGTCAAGATCTGAAATATCGGTTGAGACGGAGCGGAGAAAGAAGGAAAGAGAGAGGGAGAGAAAGAGAGAGAAGTGGTGATGGAGAGAGAAAGCAGAGGAGGAAAAGAAAGCTGAAGGGGAAAAGCAAAACAGTGAGTCTTTTTGGAAGGACTGGGTGTGTCGTGGGAGATCAAAGGGAAGAACAAATTCAAGTGTATTAAAAATGTGTATGTGTCCTACGTCCGACGCTGAACTAGACTAATTAGCCTGCCCGTTCAAACCACATACTGTGTCGTGTGCGTTAAAAGATCACCACTAAACTAACAAGTAACGTTAACAAAAGGTTGTTCACGTCATAACAAACACTAGCGCTTCTCGTTATGATTAAAACAGAAGTCTTGACTCCAGTTCAAACCAACTATTTTGTGTTTGCAGAAGCCCATGCTTTGAAGTTATCTATTAAAAAGCCATGCGAAACCATTATTAAAATCAGCAGCGGGTGCTTACTCGGACGACGTCAAAAATGTGAAGATGCACTCCACAGAGTGCCAAACACACGTGAAGCACTAGACACTGGGAACATGCATCATTGTGAAAGTAGTTCCCAGCGGACCTACAGCATTGTGAAAGTCTTATAGTACAGTACGTCACTGCCTTCCAACATGAAAGGCTTATATCATTCTTAAATCCACGTTTGTACAACTAGTCCCTAAGGGAAGTATAAAAACACAAAGGGACCTCACTGTGTGTGTGTGTTATTCTAGCCTGTTATAACTTCATAAGGCAGCAAGCAGCACAGGGGAGCGTATAACCATCTAATCCAAATCTTAATGCAATAGACAGAAACATGAAGAGGAATGCTGATCCTGAGGCATAGTGGTGTGAGCAAGAGGAATAAAGGAGCGGTTCACAGTTTTACGTCCAACACAGACCACCCTGATGTAGGGAAAACAGGAAGGGGGGGGCCAGCCTGCTCTGGCTTGATGTACAGCAAAGTCAGCTGAATGGGAGCGGTTGGCAGCGGCCATTTGTCAAGACTCACGGTCGGCCCACATGAGCAGAGGATGGCAGAGTTTTTCCCACACGGGCTGAAGACCCCACCCTGTCATAGAGCCCTGAAATGATATGATGCCAGTCTGGGCCAGTTAGGCAGTGAATAGTGGTTGGGCTTTAGTAGGTAGGTGATAGTGTGAGGACGTCTTTTTTTATGTGCGTGCGTGCGTGTACCTTTGTTCCCACGGTCATCTCCCCAGGAGTTCTCCACCCTCCACTTTTCATATCCATCCTTCACATCCTGAGACAAAAAAGAAACATTTTTGTACAGAGTACAGACACAATTAGGAGTGAAGGGTGGATGGGAAAACAAATGAAAGCAGCCTGACAGATGGAATTAATTATGATATGGAAATTGACATATTTGAACAACAGACAAATTAAGAGCATGGCTGACCTAGACAGCAACTGTGAGAAGCTCTACAAGTACGTGAGAATATTTCATTTCTAGTGTTCATGGTTGAACTGTGCGTGTACCGTGTCCGTGACTGCGGTGAGGATCATGGCATGGGTCATGAGTGAGTCTCCGAAGATTAGCCTCTCTGCTTTAGACAGGTTCTTCACTGAAACCCCAAACACCAGCTCGTGGTTGAACCTACACACACGCAAACCCAGAATCAGGTTGACAATAAGTACATTAACAAGGGCCAATTATTACTAAGTAAATAACACTGAAAATCAAAAAGAAAAACAAAATCTCGAGAGAAAGTATTGATTAAGAGTGGAGGTCACTACATTATGCATGCACAAGGGTTAAGATCCATCAACATAATCTTAAACCGATCAGACGTTTCACATGACTTTAAACAGCGCTGGCAGCACAGCGGCCTGGGTCAGTGCTCATGTAAGAGCCAAAAGATATCACATGAGGTGTTCCACTCCAATGTCCAATAGAGAACCAACAGCAACTCGTCAAGACAATCAACCATGTCTAGATGTATTATGAGATGCCTTCACAGAGGCTTGGACAAAACACCACTGATTTGGGTAGCAAATTTACTCAAGGTTTTACATGCATGTTTTGTCTGTTGGCCTCTGACCCACTAATACCACGATGCCATCATCATATTTTAGGCAGCTATATTATTTCATCTATTACTGAGGTGAAATACACAAATACATTTACTCATGTAAGGTATTTAAAAAAGTGTTTCCTCAATGAATATTATACAACACGAACAGGATCAATGAAGGTCTAGAATTTTAAACAATACATTCCAGTATAGCAAAATCTACAATGCATTTTACATAGATAGCATCGTTTAAAAATATGAAATTGATGTGTTGAGACATCAAGTGAGTGAAGATTTCATGTTAGTGAGAGTTAGAGAGTTAGAGTTATGAATCATGAAACAAACAGTGGTAAACTCAGAATGATGTCAGCAGACGTAAGCAGGGCATGACGATGGCTTAAGAGGTACAGAATGGAAGGTTCCCGTTGCTGACCTACAGTAAGTCCTGCAAATAATACATTTTGCAATGACTGGGTCAAGTTGAAAAAGTCGGTCATGGGTTAAACAGTGTTAAATTAATTCTCAGCGGTTGTTTTAACCTGTATGGACAACCACAATGGAGGGAATTGCCATGTAAGTCTAAATGAAGAGCAGCAGAAAGCTCAAAATATGACAGGAAAGTACTGTATGAGGTGGTAATTCCCAAACCATTTGATACTCCAAACCGGCTCAGACATACAACATGTGCAAAAGTATGTGGTCTTGTTTGGAAACACATGAAACACATGAAACACTAAAATGCTGATTAGAAATGTTCTACAGCCCCACCCCTTCCCCACTGAAAACCACGAGGGTCTTTTACACTGATGCGCACATCTGTATCTGGACATTCAATACTCACACATTCATGTCATTGATACCCAGCTTGCCATGAAAATGCTTCCCGACGTCGCAGCCAAACCACACAGCCTACATCAAATATTGGGAGCAAAAATAAGAAAGAAATAGCTCTTAATACAATATTACAGTAAACCACAATTGGAATCAATTTAGTAGTCCTGTGAGCACACAAGGAGTGTAAAACAGAACTAATATCTGCTCCTTTAGTTTTTTATTGATGGGACATAGGAGTGCATTATCGGTTAACATCTGCAAATGTATTTGCATTTAGTTACATATCTTACATAGAGACGGTTGCATCCACCCTATCTATACTGGTTACCTCTCCTTCCTTGATGGAGTCAGCTGCAGCCTTCTTGAGTATGTCGACTGGCTGGTTGTTGTAGACAGTGCTGCGGCCTCCGACCATGTTCCCCAAGAACTCAACACTATAAAGCTTCCCAGGTAGATTTTGGGGCCGAGGGTCGTTCACAAGGCAGATCTAAGAACATACGGGTAAACAGATGTACAATATATTTGATTTGAAAATGTTTCTACAGTTAAATAGGATATCTGGACGCAGACCCCCCCCCCCCCCCACACACACACACACACAGACAGACGCACGCTCGCGCACCTTGTCCTGGATGTTGTACAGGGGTCTGACATGCTCATTGTAGAACTCCTGGGGGGTGAGGGGTCCCATGCGGTGGAAGTTTTTGTCCTTGTCTCTGTACTCCCAGCTGATTGTCTCCGGAGGACTGCCAAGACACACACTGACGACCCGGAATACCTGTTCAGAGCACACAAGTTGAACCCTCGCCATTCATCATTTAGCAGATGCCGCTATCCAAAGCAAAACATTTTCTCAGTAAGCAGTTACCCTTGTTTGTCCATTGATTGACATCCTCCTACCCTCCCTTCTAACATTCCTTGCTTTTTTAATCAGACTTTTACAGAAATCCATTCTTCCATATTACTTATCTCTTGTTGACGTGATTCAACCCTGAACCCTGGAGTTCCTGCAGCGCTGTATTTCACATATGTCTTGTGAGATGGACTGCCACCGGTGCTTCTCAAAATCTCACACTCCTAACCTTCAATAAAGCTATCTCAGGAATCCTCTGACTAATAACTACAGTACATATCCTTTTCCTATCAAATACAATTAGGAATGGCCTGGGGGTTCAAGGGATTGTGTGTACTGTGTAGACAGTGATTAATTGGTCTAAAAGCAAAACAATGGTCGATTTAAATTAATTAAAACATTTATGTAATTACCTGTTACAACATATAAAACAGTTTTTTTATTATTAATTGCTGAAAAAAATGTAATTGAAATTGTCCTAAATTATTTATGTTGTGGTATAATCTGTATACTTTTAAATATTTTGCACACAGTGTAATCACTGACAAATCAAGTTCTTTGCTATCTAGAGCTGAAATATTGAATTTGAAAACCTCATGAACCAAACATAGCTTGTCCAAGCTCAGCTACATTGTTTAAACCGCCCAGCAGGCAAAGGAAATGCCAAGGTACCCATCCTCTCATCTGTATGTTTGTCCAGATGCCCTGAGCACAACACCTCCCTTTTACCCTATAGAACCCCACCCTTGTACCACATTCCCTAGCCCTCACCCTTCCAAAAACAATCTCTACTACCCAGTGCGCACACCACTTTGTAGAGTAAGCCGTATACATTTCCCCTTCTCGTTTTACAGATGTACTGAGCATTAGCCAGTGTCTGCCATAATGCTGCTATGCTGGCTAGTTCAGTCCCTCCAGACCTCCCTCTCTGACAGGCTAAATAAACCGACTGTCAGGCAGGGCTGTTGAGATAGCCGCTATATGGCAATACCAACGGCGTTGATAACCCGACCGCGGGCGATGGCAAGCAACCGCCATTATCGCAATGTTTGCATTTACCTAAAAAAAACAAAAACATAAAAACATTATTGAAGCGCACATTTCTCCCAGCCTCGGTGTAGCAGGTTGTAGCCTTTGGGAATGTATGCATTTACGACACTCTGACAATACGCTTTACTGCACTTTACTACAGTTTTGTAGTAATCTGTTGTTCACACATAAAACGTAATAGATGTACCGGTACCCTAACATGTTCGGTTGTTAAACCGAAAACAGCCCAACAACTTGTGCCATCATTTCTTTGTCTACAACAATGCTAAGCCAAGGTATGTAGCTTGGCGCATCATAGGCTTACGCTATTTAATATGCTTTAAATCAATTTGTCATATTTTTCAGATGACATTTAGATTTTGAAATATGCCGAACGTGATTGTATACCTACAGTCAGAACACCGGTGCACTAAACTAGTAGCCAATATGTCGTTGCACAATTGTCTCATTACAGACTGAGATCACTTTGCCTAGAAATTGGGTTTGTGCCCCAGAACCACCCTCTATCGGAAGCTCTCCGCCACACACATTTAACCACTAAAACCAAAAACAAAAATATGGTGATAATACCGAACTAATAAACCAACCGAAATCACCGCTCAGTCTATTTCAGGACACTCGATTTATGACTGCATACCAGTGACTGACTCAGTGTGTATGACAGTCCCAGACTTCTACTTTTTTTTTTTTTACCTTTGTGCATTTATCACTGAGAAGAGCTCTCAAACTGCCCTTCTCAAAATCAAGCCTTTTCAAGAAGCTTCAGCATCCTACCGTCAACATATTCGCAACTGGCATTTCAAAGGTCACGGCACTCGTGTGCAAACATCTCTTTGGAACACATATCTTAAAATGGCTAACCCTGTCAAATTCACCTCTGATAAAATGCATGAATAAATAATTGTTAAAATGGATTCGAAAAAAAATACAATTATCTATTAAAAAGGTATGTCTTGCATTCACAAGGAAATTCCTGAAATAGCTGAATGTTAAAAACATAATTCCAGACTCAAAACCACAAGCTAGACATGTGTCAATACCACACAGCCTAAAAATCAAAAAAATGTAAATGTTTTCTTGCCATCATTCATTCTTATGTTGAAAACAAACCTTGCATCTTGTCTAGTTTTTAACATGAATAGTGATGGCTGGCTTTGACTCTATAGCAGACTGTCGGCATTAAGGATCCTTATCAGAGTTCTCTGGCATCAGGCTATAATTTACAATATCCGGACAACGAAAAGGGTAAGAGAGAAGAAAGCTGCTGGGAGGTGTATTTCACTCCTGCTTTACATTTAAATGTGCATGCATACACCCATACAGTTACACAAGAAACTACTTGAATGACTTTCTGGTACGTCCATTTTTTTATGCGTCCGTATATTTATATGTCTCTGTGTGTAAGACAATTATATCAACAATTTTCCTCCTGCTGCGCCAATGATGTATACGTTATAATATGGCACAAGTGGCAATGTGGGGGTAAAAAAAGCATTTGATAGTTTAATTTGCAGCGCATTTTGGCAATGGACAATGCTAATTTATAACCCTGTTTAGGGGTGTAAAAAAAAATATCGATACACCTTAAGTATTGTGATATTACGGTTCGTGGTACCGTATCAATTCTCTAAATCACGGGATCAATAAAAATATTTTAAAAATGTAGTTTTTATTTTTATATAATTCTTTACTAAATGTATTTGTAAAAGGGACCATCTACAAAATACATGAACCTCAATAGAGAGGAAAGATGCTTGTTACCAGATTTAGCTGTAAAATAATTTCCATCTGCAATCCCTGAGCAAGTTTACATATTAGCATTGCTATGATAGTTTTCCACAAATTAAAAATCACGATATATCGCAAAATCTAATTGTGGCCCCTGTATCGTGATCGTATCACCAGATTCTTGCAAATACACAGCCCTAATCCTGTTAGTAATTATAATGTTTGCAAATAACAGAGATGTATGTGTGTGCATCCTTTGTTAACTCAAGCAAATAAAACAATCAAAAAGTGTTACTGGTAACAGACATTGTAGCAGTGAAGAGCAACCACTGCGGAGGTGTCCTTAACAAATAGCCTTAACATGCTTAAAATATAGCTGCCCATCTCTGTTTGTGTGACCAATACAGTTCAATCACACAACCATTACTTCAATCTGCAACTATACACTCAGTGTACTGCAGTGCACCTGTATACATTACAGCTATTCTTTGGACAAGAATATGTGTATGTTTTAATTGCAAAGTAGGGTCCACTTTAATCAATGCAAAATTTGAATATTGAACTAATTCTCAGTTGATAGCATGCCAGGTCCGTCCAAGAGAATCTTAGTCAAGACTATCACATATTTATAATGGACCGCGTCCAGTTCATTACAAGTAAATGTGAAGACAGCAGTTCTCTCCGTGCTGCTCTGTGTTCAGAAGCTTTGCTTGGGTGCTTAGAAACTGTACTTTGTTAGTGTAAGCATATGTAACCATGCAAACAGTCTGAGTAAAAATAAACTCAGTTTTGACGGAAACCTTCATGTTTCATAAACACAAAGCACGTGGTCTTTGTATAACAATGGTATTAAATTCTAGAAATGAAAGTACACAACCACCAGATTGCTTGAGGATTGGCAACCACATTCTTTTCTGTTACACCTCTAACAATGTCGCAGACAGAGAAACCCTCCCCACAGAGGACAACTAATGGAGCGAGAAGATGGCCAAAACCCATGCGTAAACTCTAAACTCACACTACGGCAGTCTCGTAAATTAGCCTACTTCTAAGAATTACCGTGTGCACAGCCAAGAGCATTGTGGAGACTGCACATGGCGTTTCTGATTCCCTGTGCATGACGCAATGGAGCATGGATGAGGTACAGTTGCGACGTGAGGAATACCATCTGTTTGTGTATGCGTGTCTGTAGTACAGTATACACAATAGCACGGTTCTGGGCAGTTGAGCGAGTGTGTTTGATGTGTATAGTGCACGTGCCTGTGTGAGTCGAAGGAGAGAGGACCAAGGATGCACAGCGGACACGGCATGAAAGAGAAAACGTGCCTTTAGTGCTCAATGAGCTAAGGATCTCTGTGCCAGCATGCGTGGACCCAGCCAAAAAAACAGCTTCTCTTAAAAGTGTAGTCAGCTATTGTAAGCCAATTGTTCGTCTCAGCCCCTTTCGTCCAATAGCACTACGTCACATAAGCAACTGTGCTGATAGTCTGATGCATAGACCCGTTAGCTCGACAGCGCTTTTCCGGAATTGAGAAGTAGATTTTCATTGGCGGTTTACACTGTCACTCATTAAGTCTGTATTTGTAATTCTGGTACGATGCTAGTGCAGTAGCATACTTTATTTACTCATTTCAGTTGTTACATAAGTTGTAAGCACTATCAGTAACCTACTTATCTAACAGAACAATACCTGAAAACTGCCATGTTGCCACTGTCATGTTAATACGTTTCTCAACAAAAGTTTAACGTCCAACTTTGTCATCGAGTTCCGTAGTTGGTTGATGTGCATGTCAATCAAAATACACCTCCTGTCAAGTAGGTGGATTCAGCGGCGCTGAATCAGCGCTGTGTCCCAGAGTTTATGTTAGTAAAGGCTTTGCGAGACTAGCTAATTTTAAGCTAATACGCTTTGTAAAATTTCACAAAATGCCCCCTCATTTCGCTAGCTTACCTTTATCTGTGCGTGCTAAGAACATTACCCAGCCGGTATACCTCTACGTGCATGATCCATGTAGCAGAATAACTTTCAAACATGCACAGGCATCCTTTAAACGCTAAACGTGGGTACAGCAAGCAGAAACAAATACAGTGATCCAGCCTGTCTGTCACAGAGTGTGTGTGTGTGTGGGGCAGGATTGAAAAGACTAGAGATAAGCCATGACTACCATGCAGGCAGGGTGGTCAGGATCACCTCCATACAGACTAAAGTGGGTCTGACACAGCACTTATGAAACTGAAGAAGAAGAAGAAAGAAGCATGCATGCAGGCACACAAAGTCAAGTTAATACAGACCAGCTTGTTACTTTGAAGCAGAGTCCGTGCGGTATACAAACAATCTCCAGGCCTTGTATGTGTGCATATTATCTAGGCCAGTGCATACAGACACGACACACAACTGCAACAGGTGTGCACAGGTGTCTGCAACACTGACTGTGTTTACATGGCTTTAATTGAGTATCCTGGTTATGATCAGGTTTTTGTAGTGCGCCGTTTGTGTGGTTGCTCGTGTAAACACGTCATATCCTGATTATGGAAACCTGGCGATGCCAGGTGGCGTACTCAGAAAGAAACTACAGTACTGTTGCATGTACAGTATACACCTTACCTTCCAATTACCTTATCCTTAATTAATACCTTCCTTACTTGGTAAAGTTAAGCTTAAGTATTTAAATATGATTTCAGTTGGGTGAATACAACAATAAAAATGTAATGCTGACCAGGACTCAGCTAAGATCGGCACATTGGATCCTGAATTGGCCGTTCATTTCCAGAAGCTATAACCTGTCCCTAAATATTCTCACCATCTATGGCCAACCGGTACTCCTGACAGGGCTCCATCTCTCTACACTGGCGACAGCAGACATGTGTCTCGCAAAACAAACCACTTCCAGGTGGACAAATAAACACATAGAGAGCCCTCTGCCAAACACCAACCCCCACGGGCCTGCAAACAGCCAAACTGTTACACAACCTGTGTGTGCGTGCGTGCGCGCGTGCGTGCGTTCGCGCTGACGGCTGGGGATCATTCTGAGATACAGGGTTCTTTAAACACAGTCAGCTAGCAGTACAATAGAAGGTAACAGCCTCAGACAAAAAAAAAATAAAGGCCTCAATGGCAGACTGATTGACTGACTTGCACATAAAAGGAAGTATGTGTCATTTCATGTTCATCCACATCTACGATGACACAGCCTCAAACCGCACACAACACGTTATTTTGCCACAGGGATGAATGTAAACAATAAAAGGCCACAATACATTCATAGACTTTTTGATTACGTCAGTAGGTGTGGCTGTGTGCATCCATCACACCATTGTGACATGGATTATATAATCTGGGAGGTACAACTGACTTGGGTTTGACGTCAAAATCCTGACACTTAATAATGCAGAAAATCTCATGAGAATATATAACGCTCCATGCTCTACGCAAATTTTTCTTATGGAATGGCACATAAGTATAAACATACACACATTTTTACAGCAGTAGACATAATTAGCAATTACCGGCATTACTGGCCTAACCTGTGTTATTCAATGTAATTGTACAGTACATTGTCTAATCAGTGTGTAATAAAACTGACAAGAAAATTACACACAAACGTGATTCAGTCTTCTGTAGATTCTGCAAAAGTTTATATGGTTGTTTCACCAGTGTTAAGAACATGGACCTTAGCTTGGAGTAATGAAATAATATGTTAAGCGTTGTTATACATCACCCTCTACTGGCTAAATAGAAACAATGGAACAAAATGTTTTCCAGTAATCTAACTGGATCGTATTCAGTACACAAAGCTCTTAAGTAAAAACAATATGTAATATTTGTACACAGTTAAACAGAAGTGTACAATATAGAGTATGCATGCCAACCCTTGATTTCTGGGTCAACAAGGCGCACATCTGGGTATTTAAACCCATTGTTACTTCTCTAACCCTACAATGTTAATTAAAGAAAGAATACTCTACTTTAAACTAAGGAGTGTGAAAGGGCAAATCTCACCTCTTCAATCATGGAGTCCATAGCTTCAGCCAGTTCAGCTTTAGTTGAGTCACTGGCCACCATGTTCCTCAGTCTTAGACAGTATTCTCTCAGCTGGATAACATAGCGAGACATATACATGAACACTACCCCCAGGCCCATTTTGAAACACTGACAAAAAGCAAAAGATTGCTATTTAACAAATTACGTGTTGACCCACCTTGTGGTTGAGGATGTCGTTCATTCTGCGCGAGGCCTCTGAGCTGTGTGATTCTGGGAAGCATTTCTTTGGAATAACACCATACTTTTCTGGAGATAGGGCAACATGAAACAAATGCATTAAGACATGTATTTTTTCTTTCTTTCCATTTGTTAATATTTTTTTTATTTGAAACTATCTACAACAAATGATTTGTGCACACACAGTGGAGTAATCATGAGGTTGGGAACTGACCGATGAGGTTGACCAGCATGTCCCACTGTCCTCCGTCATTGGTTGGATTCGAGAGCAGGAACTGGACTAGACGTCCGTCCACTGGCTCCTTCCTCTGGGCCGTCTCCACGCAGGCATGAAGGAAGTAGTAGCAGCGCTCCACCTGGAGGTAAGAGAAGAAGATAACATTGAAAATACAGGAACTAAGGTTAACAGTCAACAAAATAAAATAAAAGAGAACTGCATGTTAAATTAACCTCACAATTACTTTAAAGCTAGTACGTATTCAAGTAGTGTTATGAAGTATAATACTGTCTTGTAAGATATGTGAAAGAAAATAAATATGAGCAGAACATTAGGGTAAAAGGTCTAGGCTGTATGTGTTTGTAAGCGACTGAGAAACAGTTTTCAAGGACAAGCAAACACACGTCTTACATGTATTGGCAACTAAACATAATTGCATACCTTTGCATCTTAGAAAATATGTACCATAGATCATTAAAAAATGTTAAGTGATTTTAAGTTTATCCTTCAACTGTAAATGTGATCTTTCAAGTCAAGTCCAGATTAAATAAGTATTTTCTTGTTCAGTGACTTGTGTAATGCACTCTCAATACTCTTTGCTTTGTTTTCACCTTTATACTGCGAGTTTCAACAAAATATTATTTTACACAGCGGTCGTTCAAAATTCACTTACCTTGTCCCAGAAAAATAGATAGGATTGACTGAACTCAAACTCTTCTATGTTAAACTTCTTCATGAAGGGAAGTCGCATGACGTTGAGGCACGAGAAGATCCAACATCTCCCTGGAATTGACCGGAAGTCATGAGATATTTTATAGACCAAGAAGTCCAAAAGTGGTGTGTCATAATACTGAATGTGCAACACATTTACATGGTACCATTATCAGTTAAACATGACATTTAGGCCTTAAACACATCAGATCACATCAGCACACTATTATTTCTAATGGTGTGCATCTTACTGGACACCATATTTCTTTTGCTTACTGGTGGTTATGCTAGGGATAGCTTGGTATATGCTGTGGTTAGCTTGGTATATGCTGTGGTTAGCTTGGTATATGCTGTGGTTAGCTTGGTATATGCTAGGGTTAGCTTGGTATATGCTAAATATAGCTTGGTATATGCTAGGGTTAGCTTGGTATATGCTAGGGTTAGCTTGGTATATGTTAGGGTTAGCTTGGTATATGCGCTACAGTGAGTGCTACCTGAGTTTTTCTGATTGGTGACAGGCTTTCCCTCTGTGGCAATAGTGTGCTGGAAGATGTGCACTGTATCCTGCACCGTCTGCCGGTGCAGACACACCTCTAGTGGGTCGATGCAGGTGGACACGTTCTGGGCCAGCAGGTAGCGTGGCTCAGCCCGCAGCCGCTTAAGAAAGGTGGCTAACTTCTCCTGACTAAGACCTGGAGGAAAATATGGATGGATGAAATATCAGGTTTAGGTTTCATTTAGACTCAGGTTAGGTGGAGAACATACTGTACTGTACTGAGTTTTGGAAGAGGTTTGTCATTTTGTCAATATAAGCTCTGGAATTCACTTCCGTATTTTTATTTTGTAGAAATTTTATTTTTGCTTTATTTGTAATGTACTGTATGCTTAAGTATTATAAAAGGCCCTCTGCATTATAATAATAACAATAATAATAATAATAATGCATTAAATGTATCATTATTAATGACAGGGAATAAGGAGATTAATACTATACAATAAATTGGAACACAACTACCAAACGCATCGCATAAAAATCAGATCATCATCATACTGTTTGAAATAGATGGAGTAAACCATGCAAGTCAAATAGTGATAAGAGCACAGATGAAGACTGGTGGATAGAGTTGACAGGACAAAAGCATTAAGAAGATAATGAAGCTAAATGATCAGAACTAGCCCAAGGGAGCGGTGACCTGATCAATAATATCTCACAGTATTCAGCTGGCTTCATCACAGAGCACAATGGAAAGCTTGCACAATTTCGCTGCATTTATTGGAAGGAACATGGTGCAAATTTACATAATTTAATTGGCATTCCTCAAAATAGTAAAGAGCAAATAAACGCGGTTAGCAACATTTTGCTTTCCATTTGATCCCTCTGTTGGTGCTCTAATATTAATCTATGCAAATGCAGAAACATGCAGGTCAGTTTGCAGTGCAGATAAAAATCCAAAACTATTTAGCACAGTTGTCAAATGTAGGCTAACAAAGAATATTCTGGAGCTAAGCCCAGTTGGCTAAGGTGTACGTGTGCCTTGAAAACGACTAATGTACAGGTGTTACGCCTAATTATGTGTCCTGCCGAATTCAGTGACCCTTTCGAAATTGCGCATGCGCCACCTAAAATCACGTACAATCTATTAGTGTGTGTGAGTGAGTGATTTCTCGTGCACTTTTTGTTTTTCGCTCCCGAAGTGGTTTAGTTCGGGAAAGGGTTACTAAAAGGTTAGCTATATCGATGGTGGTTTGCTCCGGAAAATTCTTATGATTTTAGCGATTTCTGAATAAAAAGTGAATATAATCTATTCATCTACACCAGCCTCGTCGTTTTAATGTTAATTGATGTCTAGATACTTCTAAATATTATTTATAGATCTATACTTTTTCTGCTTTATTTAACATACTTCGTTTCGAAAGGGTCACTGAATTCGGCAGGACACAGAATTAGGCGTAACACCTGTACTAAACATAGACTACCCTGGAGCTGGAGCTGTAGTAGCTGGACTGTATCGGTATTTGAACTTACTGCAAAGAATTATAAGCAATGTGTTCTCAAGATGAATTGTACAGTAGGTTTTCTAGAAAATATGTTGCCCAATAATGTAATTCATAACAAAATCCCGTTGAACGACTTAAAACGTCCACAATATAAAATGCTATAACGTAAGAAAACCTAACAAATCAAAATCAAAGAAAATGTAAGCTTTGAGATAATGGGGTCAAAACAATGTACTCTTTGTTAACTTTTAACCTGCCCATTACTGTACTAAAACATTGTCTGAAGTAATGTACTGGTACACTGAAGGGTTATATCTGTCATTGCGCTCGATAATAAGCCAAGGGAAAGACAACGCTACAAAATAAATCACTTTGATTTCCTGAGTTTGACAATTGGAATTCCCAACTCTACTCTCGCCACGGGAGCTAGCAAGAAAAATCGACAGCTACCGGTATTGATAATTGAGAATTTCGGCAAAGAGAAAACTGTGGTGGCTAAGTGTATTTGCTGCTGCGTTGATGTCGTACAGCATTACTAATACCACCAGCTGTCACTTTAACTGAAAATAACATGTAGTCCAGCTAGCTAGCTAGCATTGGCTAACTGCTAACTTAGCCTGTTAGCTGATCAGCTCGGCAACCCAGCTGTCATCTGGCAACAAAGAAATACAGATTGCGTACACTTACACAAATAATGAGTTAATCATGAATGAAACAAGACACATTATTACTTGACGTACCGGTGTCCATTTTTTCCAAGTGTCTATTTTGCTGACGAGTCACCTGCTCTTTGTTTATTTCATTCACACCGACAGTCATTCAGTCGTGAGATCAGCATTCCGAGCAGGAAACAGGATATAGTCTATAGTACGGTACATGGTACATACACATGGATGGATAGATGGACTGAGTGTGTGTAACAACTAAAACTTTATAACACGTTATTCATTAAATAGAGTTAATCTAATATTAAATAGTCTATAGTTTTTTTGTTTTACACATTTAGACCTAAGTGGGAAGTTTAATTGTAGTTTAATTTTACACTAAACTACAAATCTATAACACTGAAGTTGGCCTACTTTTTTAAACTGAATGATGTACATTTAAGTGTTGGAAGCAAAAAAACATGAATCCCGAATGGAAACTGAAACATTCAACAACTGTGCTATACAACCATTGGACAATTCCAAAGTAACTATCTCCCCTTATATAATAGTTGTGTGTGTGTGTGTGTGTGTGTGTGTGTGTGTGTGTGTGTGTGTGTGTGTGTGTGTGTGTGTGTGTGTGTGT